>JAODUO010001401.1:77500-102272 GCA_025642075.2 Ridgeia piscesae | reverse complement strand
GTCTTCTGTTGTCTCTCTGCCTCCATCTGAAACACACCCGTGATGCACAGGTCATGTGATATGTAGTAACACTCCACACAGTGTTACTATATTGAAATAACAACCCCAATAAAAGTAAACATACAGAGCAAAATCAGATATAAATTATAGAATACATAATTATCATGAGTGTGTGTGTGTGTGTGTGTGTGTGTGTGTGTGTGTGTGTGTGTGTGTGTGTGTGTGTGTGTGTGTGTGTGTGTGTGTGTGTGTGTGTGTGTGCGCGGGTGCGGGTGCGGGTGCGGGTGCGGGTGCGGGTGCGGGTGCGGGTGCGGGTGCGGGTGTGGTGTGGTGTGGTGTGGTGTGTGTGTGTGTGCTTGCATGCATGCACACATGTGTGTATATGTGCACGGCATAGCTTATGTAAACTACCCACTGTAGTTATAAAACGGGTTTGCAAACTCTAGGGTTTCCCTAGCCACCAGGGGGACACAGGGAGAGGAGTGGGGACCAGTGCCCATGACCCCACACAGACAGGAACCAGGGCCACGAGAAGGCAGACAGGTTCACTGACTGTGATTCCATGCGAATATAATAATAATTTATAAAATTATTTTAGTACCTTACTTTATTATTAATTATTCACTTCATTTGGTGATCAGTTTAGTTAAGTTTTATGTGATAAGTTCAGTCTATACATTTTGATTTGTAGAAGCTTTATTTGCTAATATTTAACACGTTATCTACGTAAGCTTAATTTATTGCATACATTTGATATATGTACTCATGTTTTATCAATGTTGTATTTTATGTGCCTCTGAGCGAAAGTATATTCTGGATACATGGAGCTTTATAAATAAAAAGATTATTATTATTATTATATATAGTCAATTCAAAGCGAACATCTTTATTAAAGTGTCAAATTGAACTTCATATTTTAATAATAATAAAACTTTATTTTAAAACCATGGCTGTCCCGTTCATGGGTACGTACATACCTGTAAATAGCTAAACATTATGATGATAAATCTGTGTATACTGATTTAGTAATAATGATAGTAATAATAATAATATACAGTAATGATAAGTTGTGATAAAAAAAATTAATACGCTGTGTAAACATTATGTCATATGTGTTTACAGATTAAATTATATTCTTTAAAAGGATGATTAGACATGCAAAATTAGAAACAAAACATTAACACCAGCAATACCAGCAATGATAGTGATAAAAATAAATAAGATTAATAATATATATATATATATATATATATATATATATATATATATATATATATATATATATGCATACAGGTATACAGTGTATATACAATAATAAGTTAGCTAAAATGTAATGTTTATTGTATAAAACTTGTTTATGTACAAAATAAAAATGGTATTTCACAGTCTCCATTAAACATTCTGTATATATTTTGCTGCATGTCTGTTCACAAACATTGATTGGTCAGGGCCTTATGCAGGATACAAATGTTGCCAGTCACACATTGGTTTGGTGGACATGTGGATGTACACACACACACACGCACACACAAACACACACACGCACACACAAACACATACACACATACACACACACACACAAACACACACATACATACACACATAAACATACACACATACACATACACATACACATACACACACAAACACACACACACACACAAACAAACACACAAACATACACACGCCAGTTGAGATTTACTTTACGACCTGCAATGATCAAGCCACTACTGACACCTTTTTTGCTCTTCATTCTGTTACCTGTCCACCACCAGTCCACCAATATTGCTACCCGTCCACAACACGTTTTACCTGTCCAAATGACGGATGGACGGGTTTCTGTATAAAGCTATGATACCACTGTGTGTTGGTATTACAATCCAACGAACGTAGGACGAATAAAGCGATTAACAACATATAAGCTGAACAGAAACAAGTACAGATGAAGTTAATTCAACATGTATTTCAACATAACTATTTGGTAAACAATGCTGACATGTTCTAGAGAAAGTGTACGTCTTAATGTGTCAACTAAGAAGTACCGAAGTACACTGCAGCTTGTGTAAAATACGTAGAAAGAAACAGGTTGTGAAAGACGGCAATCAAAGGTGCATTCGAGGGAGGAGAGAGCATCGCCACAGATCATTTTCAAAACAGAAATTCTATGTTTGATGACAATGGAATCACAAAACCAGTTTATAGCAGTGATAAAATCATTGAACAAAGTGAATAAACTTTATTGTTAGGCCACATAACTTGCGTGTTGATATTTTTTATGCTGTTATATATAGAGCCACTCCACTTTTACCATTGCATGATCGCCAAACCTTGACTATACCCATGCAGTTAAAAATAGGTGTTTGTCCAATTGTTTCACCACAGTCAAATGACTTAGTTGACCAAATTACCCAGCTCACCATTAATCTGAAATGCAATAGGTTTAAACAAAATTATTTAGGAGGGATCTTTAATTATGGCTAGTATCCATGCTCTTATGTGCTTCCTTGTCGTTACACTTGATGAAAACAAACAGAAATATCTGTTTTGAAAATGAATAATAATTGGAGACAATGTGAATTACTATCACCACTAGGGGGCGCCAAAGATTGTGGTAAACGATATGGCAGGTATGCACAGGATTAGTACGGACAAGCTACCATTGCACGTTCAACATTGTCAGTAGCATAAGCGCAATTCACACTCTTTCGCAGCAAGTTCTCTGGATACTTGACAAAACCTCGAGTTAACTGTCGTTAACATCTGAAAGAAGTTGGTTCGCGTCACACAAATTAATGACTGAATCAAAGTCATTATCTAAACCAATCACATGACCTAGCAACCAGAACCATGAAAAATGGCCACCACAAATGTGCAGCTATGAGACATTCTGTTGTATATTTTATTATTAATGTTGGCATTATAAAAACGTATATTTTACTGAAATATCTGTACTATAGTTTCAAATGCTTATGATGCAAGACTCTAATTTTTTTGTAATGACACAAAATAAATGTTGTAACAAAAAGTGTATTTTAGGAATCAGAAATGAAGTATTCCCAGAAAGAAGTTTGTATTAGTTATTAGTGACATTAATACTAAATGTATACCATGCCTTAGATTAATACTAAATGTACAGCATGCATTAGAAGTTAAACATATATTAGTGATTAGACATAATAATTGTTATTAGTAACACATATTAGTGATTAAACAAATTGATAAAAATGTGCAGGTTTGTTTTTTGCATCGTCAGACAATTTCGTTTCCTCCTTACGTCTGGTAAGTAGCCAGAGGCCAATTGTAGGCCGACATTTTGCCTTCAACCCATTTATTTTATAGATCACCTGTGTTTTATTAAAGTCGTCAACACCAACACAGAAACTCATGCATAATTGTATTGTGCTTTAATGCAACAAATCCACTTTTGATAGTCAGTGAAATTATTTTGTGATATAACAATTAACTAAGCTAATGAAAATGAATTGACGAGACATCGCTAAGATACATTTAGTAACGTTGTCAAAGTTGAGAAGAACGCAGCTGAATTGGTGCAAAGAAGAATTAGTTGCTGTCAATGTCTTATGACATGTCAAGAGTATCTCATTGCTGGAGTCGACTTACCTGCTCCAGCAGCTCCACTTGGCTCTCAGCTTCCCGCAGACTAGTGTGGAGCTCCTCCAGCTCACCAGTGTGCTCTGAAATGTTTCGCCACAAAAACTCACGAGTCTGTATGGAAATATTCGTAATATAAAAACCGTCAAAGTCACATATATATAATAACAATCACATCTGTAGCAAAATATATAAAATAATATGTATATTATGCATCCATTTGCAGATTACAAGATAAAAATAATACAGTGCATAGCTACTAATATTCAATAATAATGATGGGTTTTAATATCAGTGAAGATATCTCACCTAAATTTAATTTTACAATATCAGTGAAAATATCTCACCTCCAATGTGTTTTACAATATCAATGAAGATATCACACATACACATTGTTTTATAATATCAGTGAAGATATCTCACATATTTGTAGTTTTACAATATCAGTGAAGATGTCTCACACACATTTAGTTTTACAATATCAGTGAAGATATCTCACATATATTTAGTTTTACAATATCAGTGCAGATATCTCACATACATTTAGTTTCACGATATCAGTGAAGATATCTCACATACATTTAGTCTTACAATATAAGTGAAGATATCTCATATACATTTAGTTTTATGATATTGGTGAAGATATATCACATACATTTAGTTTTACGATATCGGCTAAGATATCACATATACATTTAGTTTTACTATATCAGTGAAGATATCTCACATACATTTAGTTTTACAATATCAGTGAAGATATCTCACATACATTTAGTTTCACAATATCAGTGAAGATATCTCACATACATTTAGTCTTACGATATTAGTTTTACGATATCTGTGAAGATATATCACATACATTTAGTTTCACAATATCAGTGAAGATATCTCACATACATTTAGTTTCACAATATCAGTGAAGATATCTCACATACATTTAGTTTTACAATATTAATGAAGATATCTCACATACGTTTAGTTTAACAATATCAGTGAAGATATCTCACATATATTTAGTTTTACAATATCAGTGAAGATATATCACATACATTTAGTTTTACAATATCAGTGAAGATATCTCACATACATTTAGTTTCACAATATCAGTGAAGATATCTCACATACATTTAGTTTCACAATATCAGTGAAGATATCTCACACACATTTAGTTTTACAATATCAGTGAAGATATCTCACATATATTTAGTTTTACAATATCAGTGCAGATATCTCACATACATTTAGTTTCACGATATCAGTGAAGATATCTCACATACATTTTAGTCTTACAATATCAGTGAAGATATCTCACATACATTTAGTTTTACGATTTTGGTGATATCTCACATACATTTAGTTTTACGATATCGGCTAAGATATCTCGCATACATGTAGTTTTACGATATCGGCTAATATATCTCGCATACATTTAGTTTTACGATATCAGTGAAGATATCTCACATACATTTAGTTTCACAATATTAGTGAAGATATCTTACATACATTAAGTTTTACAATACCAGTGAAGATATCTCACATACATTTAGTTTTACAATATCAATGAAGATATCTCACATACATTTAGTTTTACCATATCAGTGAAGATATTTCACATACATTTAGCTTTACAATATTAGTGAAGATATCTCACATACATTAAGTTTTACAATACCAGTGAAGATATCTCACATACATTTAGTTTTACAATATCAATGAAGATAGCTCACATACATTTTGTTTAACAATGGTGGGGAGCGGTGGTCGCGCGGTAGAGCGCCGGACTGTCAATCGAGGGGACAGTGGTTCAATCCCACCTACCGCCGTTTCGAAACTTAGGCAATTTCTTCACCCCACATCTGCCTGTGTCTTTCGGAAGAGACATTAAAGCCGGTGGTCCCTTCTGTCTGATGTCTATGCCAGGGGAAGTAAAAGATCCCACACAGGGGGTAAATGTGTAACCTGTAGTGGACTCACAAATTCTACAGAAGAACAACTCCTGCGTTAGCCCAAGTTTGGGCTGTTTGGAGGTAATCACCTAAGACCTCACATATATTTAGTTTTACAATATCAGTGAAGATATATCACATACATTTAGTTTCACGATATCAGTGAAGATATCTCACATACATTTTAGTCTTACAATATCAGTGAAGATATCTCACATACATTTAGTTTTACGATTTCGGTGAAGATATCTCACATACATTTAGTTTTACGATATCGGCTAAGATATCTCGCATACATTTAGTTTTACGATATCGGCTAATATATCTCGCATACATTTAGTTTTACGATATCAGTGAAGATATCTCACAAACATTTAGTTTTATGATATCTCACATACATTTACTTTTACAATATCAGTGAAGATATCTCACAAACATTTAGTTTCACAATATCAGTGAAGATATCTCACATACATTTAGTCTTACGATATTAGTTTTACGATATCGGTGAAGATATATCACATACATTTAGTTTCACAATATCAGTGAAGATAGCTCACATACATTTACTTTTACAATATTAGTGAAGATATCTCACATACATTTAGTTTTACAATATTAGTGAAGATATCTTACATACATTAAGTTTTACAATATCAATGAAGATATCTCACATACATTTAGTTTTACCATATTTGTGAAGATATCTCACATACATTTAGTTTTACAATATCAATGAAGATATCTCACATACATTTAGTTTTACAATATCAGTGAAGATATCTCACATACATTTACTTTTACAATATCAGTGATGATATCTCACCATGCACACTGGCTCCGATTGTTGACAAGTTGACTGAATAATCTCAATTTGAATTTTCACAGTAAGTGTTAATATAACTGAGATCACCCTCGCATGCCGGGAAGATCACCCTCGCATGCCGGGAAGATCACCCTCGCATGCCGGGGAGATAACCCTCGCATGCCGGGAAGATCACCTTCGCATGCCGGGAAGATCACCCTCACATGCCGGGGAGCTCACCCTCGCATGCCGGGGAGATAACCCGGCCCGCTGGGGGTGATCACCAGCTCCTCTCTACCCCTGGCCCTTTCAGAAACTGCTCTTTTAAAATCAGCCAATGAAATCGCCCACAAAGAGTCTGGTCAGCCTCTGGTATTCTGATATAATATGTTGGGTGTTTTCAGCAACACACTACATGTACTCGTGTTTCATGCAACGTTAAGGATGTAAATGGGTCATTATATGTACCCCTGGGTATGTGTGTCCATCTTCAAATTGGGACAGGTATTTACACTGTTCCCACGGCTGACACAGTAGTGACTGATGAAGTCAATTGCCATAATTGTATTGTTCGACTCCGCTCACTCTCCAGCTTTATGGAGGTGATCGGCCAGGGGTATAATAGCATAGCTTAGCGCCCTCTGACTTGTGAGGATGCCCGAGATGTAAAAAAAACTTGTAATCAGTTTGGAGTACCCTTTTCCCATGTGCATCTTTCTCACTGGTTGATATATTAAATGGCAATATTTTTGTGTTATAAATTAACCATTTGCAACTACAGTGTAATAAAAATGTTAACGTCTATAGTTCACTAAGAAAGTGGTTTCATAGTGGAAGATTCTTATCTGGAGAAACCTCCAACTGGAACAAAATATAATTTCTGGTCACACAGATCACAATATGCAAATGAGCCTAAGTAAATAGGTAAGTTAAATACAGACTCATGAATTTGAGACGTCATCTTGAAAGTTTCTGTTACAAATCTTGCTATTCACGACAAACACTCTAAGATCAACGCTATGATCTTATCATGAGGTCTCGTTGAACTAGTCAGTCTTTTTCAGAACATATACATCAAGCAAACATTTCTATGCTGGCACTGAGGGAGGTCACTGCCAGGGTGCTTGTCGTCCTCAGTGGTTCTTTTACGTCCCAAATTGAGACGGGACCAACATTAATGTGATTTTCCAATTCATGATGGATACACAGTCCCCAATGTTGAGAGCCAGGTTTTAACACCGAATATACCATGCCTGCCATGACCGGGAATTTAACCCAGCCCACCGGCATGCCAGACAGATGTGCTAACCACTACACCAGAGATGGAGTAATCGTACTCTGTACTCGTACTCATACTCGAGTACGAGTACTTTTTGAGTAATCGTACTCGTACTCGAGTACAAAGCAAAGTAATCGTACTCGAGTACATTACCAAAGTAATCGTACTCACGATTACTTCTCATGATTAAATTTTTTTCATATGAACAGTTGCGAGCAAATATATTTGACAGATAGAAATGGCAATATTAGAAGTAATCTAATAAATGTAATATTAATTGAGCTGTTGAGCATTTCAGTTAAATAAATATTCAGTCAGATTTCCTAATTAATACCTTCTTTCCCCATAGAAGCCACATCTCCTGACCCTCCTGCTTACTGTAGTACTGGTAGTATAAAGTTATATTGTGACAGTCCTTGGGAAGCCCTGGACGAGATAAGCATCCTCTAACAATTTGCTTTGTAATTTTAGAAGCCATACCACAGCCCCACCTGTACTGTTTGCTCTGTCAGTATAGTGTGAATGACTGGTCATGGTTCCAATGGTCCACTGTTCCTACATCCAGAATCCTGACTGGATTTTGGCGGTTAGCTGCTAAATCCATGTCTAATGTGTTTAGTTAAGTGCAAACTGCAAACCTGTCTACAGAGGTAAAAGCAAAAATATGTTGTTTGTTATGTTAAGCCAGGAGGTCCATAATGAAATGCCTATGTTGCCCTCAGAAGAGACTCTGTTAATCAGTGCTAGGATATTGTGGGTTTTGTGAAGAAGTGTCACAGCTCACCTTCAAAGTCAGGCAGGAAACCAGAATAGTCTGGTGCCAGCTTGGAGTGTGACTAATGAACAAATGGGATATTGACCTATGGTCACTGTCAGCCTAGGTGCTAATCCATCCTCTGGCTCTGAGCAAACAAAAATTGTGGTCACTGCAGGTCCATGGAGGTCATCTGATGTTAAGTGTCTTCATCAGTAATTAGCACTGTTGGGTGAAGTTGCAGTGAAAGTAATCAGTTTGGCAGGCATTACACGTGACCATGAAAACAAAATATTGACACTGACAACGTATTTGTAAAAGTATTTGAAAATATGAAATACTTTAGAAAAATAATTAACTACAAATATTTTTTATTCCCAAACATCAAATACTCAAAATATTTAAAAACTTTCAAATACGAGTGTATTTGACCGCATGTCTTATATACTACATATTTGAATTGGAAACTCTTTTGAATATGACCCCCTGTATTTGAAATGTTGTTATTGTAATGTATTTGATCATGTGTATTTGACATCTAAAATAAACAGAGGACATTTGAAATTATTAAATGCATCATATTTTTATTTGATTCAGAAACCATAACTTCAATTATTAATCCAGCATTAAATGATTCATTCAATACCTGAGAAAGTCATATGATTATTAATAATAATAACACCTGGTAGTGGATAGCAGTAATAAGTTAGAACACTAGATAGTGACACAGCAACAGAAAAAGAATGACACCTAGGGATTCCTTAAAGTCGCCTTTATGTTATAAACAGGATATTCATTAAAGTAATCCTGAAAGTAATCATGATTATATTCTAATGTAATCGTACTCGTACTTGAGTACATTCTAAAGTAATCATACTCGCACTCGAGTACATTTGTTTTCTGAGTACTCTTACTTGTACTTGTACTCATGCATGTTCAAAGTAATCGTACTCGTACCCGAGTACATTTGTATTGTAATCACTCCATCTCTGCACTACACTATCCCGTCTCTAAAGTCACAAGACATTACCTTTTCAGTTGCTGGACCTGACTGTGCAGGCCGCGGTGGGCTTCATCCAGCTGAACCTTCTCTCACTTCAGTTTCGCAACAGCCGTCTCAGCTGTCGTCCTCTCGACTCCGAGCTCCATCAACTTGGCTTTAGCCTGCTCCACTTGTCGCTTCAGATGCTGTAGTTCTGCCGTTGACTCCTGGACTTCGCTGGTGTCACCCTGCAGCTCGCTATCGTCCTGTCGCGAAAGACAACAATGTTTGGTCTGTATATATGTGTTTGTTTTCTACCTGCGTTTCCTGAGAAATGCTGGTTATTTACTAAAGTAAGATCAAGTTGCACGGTGTGGCCAGCCAAGCAGTTTATCTAGTCCATTTTCTAATGGGTGGTCGGAACTTCATATCGCGAGTTTCTAGTCTAGCTAGGCTTTTAAGAGAGAGAGAGGAGTGGTGAGTCAGGCTCACAGAGTTAGGTAGATCATTAATCTTTCCCCTATAGACTAGAGTGACAAGCTGGCATGCTGCACTGAAGCCGCCGTGGACCACTGGCTGCCATCTACTTGCCAGACAGAAAGTGCTGTACTCACTGGCAGGATATATAGAATAGAACTGTTGAGCAACGTAATAAATGTCAAAAAGTCTGCTAAGATGAATTTTTTAACTTGGATATGTGTCACTGTGCACCTACCCCTAGGCCTAGTTAATTAAGACAGCTCATGATTAATTTCTCACAGGGCCAGCTGTTAAATGTTTTGAGTCTGTTCACTGTGTTGGGGTAAGGATCTAAATATTTGTCACTGTGGTTCCTTGGCAATATGAATAATTATCCAGTGGGATAGGCTGTATAGCCTCCAGCTTAGTCATTTGTGGAAGGGCTGTGACCCGGATTGACCCAAACACTGGACAGTTCGGTGATTGACACTGATGGGAGCAACGTTAATCTATTTGGGGACATGCTGGTTACAACAGTCATTGTGATCCAAGTAGCAAGTATGGTTACTTCCTGGGTAGCGTACAACTGTACCAACCGTCAGAAAACAGGATCCGGAGTCTCTTTCCACAGGTGAGAATCTCAGTTATACAATATATAGCTTAGGTTATAGTCTTTGCGAACATATTTATGTTCCACTACAATTAATGTAGGAAATTATAATAGTTTTAAAACATTAGTCATATGCAAATTGACCAACAATAATACATGTCGGATGAATTATGTACCAAACTGATTTTTAATAATATGTGCATAGTAGTAGTGTGACACATTTTATATTAATCTAATAGCCTAATTATAATATGGTACTATTTTATATCTAATAATTATTGCTAATGGGTACTGCCTTCCGCAGATTCATTGGGATGGAAATCGCTCATCTATCTGCCCTGACAAGACGGGTCATCAGGGCATACCTGACAGTGCGGACACAGACATATGCCAAAAATCACACTCAGATTATCGCACATGGGAATATGCCATCGTCCCGTCATGAAATGACCAAATTAATTCTGTTTAGGGGGACATGAAAGAGAAACTGTGGTCATTTAAAGGAAACCTGTTACTATGACATCCCTGCTATTTTGTTGTAGTTTGCCTAATATTATCTATTTATTGTTATTACTATTGACACAGTATAATTAGTTAGTTGACTATCTTAATATTACTACTTTTCTACCTTTCTACCTTTTCTACTACTGTTGTTGTTAGTAATGTTGGCAGCTCTGTTTTGTTGTTGTTTTCCCTATTTTCTCATCCACTCTGCATGGTCTGTTTTATTATCTGTGAAATTGTAATTGGTTGATTTTTTAATGATGTTTTGGTAAAACACCACAACAATAGTGGATCTGGTAGAATAACAAATTAAATAGTACTAAGCTGTACTCACCCCTCATGCACACAGTGAGACACTGTAAACTAAGTATAAGCCTGTTGATTTATTTCATACTGGCATATTAGTGAGGCAACTGTTTGAACACATTGTACACAATTAAACAACACTGACTAACTTATGTCAGTAAATAAATAACGTAATAATTATGTAGAAAACTTGTCCTATTTATATACACGGACTGCAGTGGCTTTCTGCTGTGCAGTAGCATGGCTGTCACTGGCCCATGTTGACTTCAAAGTATCATGTGTCAACTGATAGTGGCCAAGCCATCTTGTTCTACTGGTGTGTTCTATTTATATCTATATACCTCTCTATTTTTCTGAGCTGAAAAGTGGGGGGACAATTTCCATGCTGACCCCCACGGTGAAAAGTGGGGGGACGCACCCCCCCCTTCTCCCTCCGTTTTGGCGTGTCGCCGTTTTGCTTTATCGCCGTTTTGGTTTTGTCGCTGTTTTGCTTTTGTCGCCGTTTTGGCGTGTCGCCGTTTTGGATACAAGTAAACACAGCGTTTTGGAGAGAAATCAAGTGGGATTTGTCGCCGTTTTGGCGTGTCGCCGTTTTGGTTTTGTCGCCGTTTTGGCGTGTCGCCGTTTTGGATTTGTCGCGCGCATCTTCAGCAATGAACTCCCACGCCCTATACCTGCTATAGGCTATATTAGATAGCCCACCTTTTCGGCCTTCGCCAGCCAAGTCTACAGTTTTCTCCATGTAGAAAATATTTCTTCTGTTCGCTGAAATTGTATGACATTTCCGCACTTGCGTAGCGTGCTGACAGCGGCGAGCGGTACTTGGAGTGAGGGTCAGCGTCTCCAGACATCTTCTTGCTTACCTGGTTGCAAGTTGAGCAGACTTTGCCGCAATTGAAACGGGTAAAATATGCTCAGATCACTTGTGCCATTACAACCCGTTATTACGCCGTGCAAATAAGTGCTCGAACTTTTTGTGTCTTCCTTATATTTAAAATACTTTATGTTGCTGTAATATTATATAATTATGTTCGAGAATCGAGAAATAAACAATATGTCATATGTAAAACAAGTGTGTCCAATTTGTTTTAAATATACTCTTTCATTAAACTTCACAATGTGTGAGAGCCAACAGGAACGTAAATAAATTAATCATTTTATTCAAGTATAATACTACGTCCCATACAAACGTCGATGTGTCTGTACGCACGAGGGGAGAGGGAGAGGGAGAGGGAGAGGGAGAGGGAGAGGGAGAGGGAGAGGGAGAGGGAGAGGGAGAGGGAGAGGAGAGGGGAGGAGAGGGAGAGGGAGAGGGAGAGGGAAGGGAGAGGGAGAGGGAGAGGGAGAGAGGAGAGGGAGAGGGAGAGGAGGAGAGAGGGAGAGGGAGAGGGAGAGAGGTAATCCCCAGAGCATACATTGCATGCACATTGTATAACCAAAATACGACTACAATAAAGCTGAAACAAACGACGCGACGCGACGCGACGCGACGCGACGCGACGCGACGCGACGCGACGCGACGCGACGCGACGCGCACGACGACGCGACGCGACGCGACGCGACGCGACGCGACGCGACGCGACGCGACGCGACGCGACGCGACGCGACGCGACGCGACGCACGCGACGCGACGCGACGCGACGCGACGCGACGCGACGCGACGCGACGCGACGCGACGCGACGCGACGCGACGCGACGCGACGCGACGCGACGCGACGCGACGCGACGCGACGCGACGCGACGCGACGCGACGCGACGCGACGCGACGCGACGCGACGCGACTCGACTCGACTCAACGCAACAACGATACGTAGTTATTATAAAAGTAAAAGTGTCCAATCACGAATGAATTATCTTGGTATTGTCAGGCATCGCAACTACAAAGTTAAAGAACACGAGTGGTAGAATTGTGTAGAGTAGTAGAAGATGCTGAGACGTCATGTTGAATGTTTCTGTTAAAAATCTTGCTATTCACGAAAAACACTCTAAGATCAACGCTATGATCTTATCATGAGGTCTCGTTGAACTAGTCAGTCTTTTTCAGAACATATACATCAAGTCAACATTTCTATGCTGGCACTGAGGGTGGTCACTGCCAGGGTGCTTGTCGTCCTCAGTGGTTCTTTTACGTCCCAAATTGAGACGGGACCAACATTAATGTGATTTTCCAATTCATGATGGATACACAGTCCCCAATGTTGAGAGCCAGGTTTTAACACCGAATATACCATGCCTGCCATGACCGGGCATTTAACCCAGCCCACCGGCATGCCAGACAGATGTGCTAACCGCTACACCAGAGATGGAGTAATCGTACTCTGTACTCGTACTCGAGTACAAGTACTTTTTGAGTAATCGTACTCGTACTCGAGTACAAAGCAAAGTAATCGTACTTGTACTGCTTACTGTAGTACTGGTAGTATAAAGTTATACTGTGACAGTCCTTGGGAAGCCCTGGAGGAGATAAGCATCCTCTAACATTTTGCTTTGTAATTTTAGAAGCCATACCTGTACTGTTTGCTCTGTCAGTATGGTGTGAATGACTGGTCCTATGGTCCACTGTTCCTACATCCAAAATCCTGACTGGATTTGGGCGGTTAGCTGCTAAATCCCTGTCTAATGTGTTTAGTTAAGTGCAAACTGTAAACCTGTCTACAGAGGTAAAAGCAAAAATATGTTGTTTGTTATGTTAAGCCAGGAGGTCCATAATGAAATGCCTATGTTGCCCTCAGAAGAGACTCTGTTAATCAGTGCTAGGATATTGTGGGTTTTGTGAAGAAGTGTCACAGCTCACCTTCAAAGTCAGGCAGGAAACCAGAATAGTCTGGTGCCAGCTTGGAGTGTGACTAATGAACAAATGGGATATTGACCTATGGTCACTGTCAGCCTAGGTGCTAATCCATCCTCTGGCTCTGAGCAAACAAAAGTTGTGGTCACTGCAGGGCCATGGAGGACATCTGATGTTAAGTGTCTTCATCAGTAATTAGCACTGTTGGGTGAAGTTGCAGTGAAAGTAATCAGTTTGGCAGGCATTACACGTGACCATGAAAACAAAATATTGACACTGACAACGTATTTGTAAAAGTATTTGAAAATATGAAATACTTTAGAAAAATAATTAACTACAAATATTGTTTATTTCCAAACATCAAATACAAATACTCAAAATATTAAAAAACTTTCAAATACAAGTGTATTTGACCGCATGTCTTATATACTACATATTTGAATTGGAAACTCTTTTGAATATGACCCCCTGTATTTGAAATGTTGTTATTGTAATGTATTTGATCATGTGTATTTGATATCTAAAATAAACAGAGGACATTTGAAATTATTAAATGCATCATATTTTTATTTGATTCAGAAACCATAACTTCAATTATTAATCCAGCATTAAATGATTCATTCAATACCTGAGAAAGTCATATGATTATTAATAATAATAACACCTGGTAGTGGATAGCAGTAATAAGTTAGAACACTAGATAGTGACACAGCAACAGAACAAGAATGACACCTAGGGATTCCTTAAAGTCGCCTTTATGTTATAAACAGGATATTCATTAAAGTAATCCTGAAAGTAATCATGATTATATTCTAATGTAATCGTACTCGTACTTGAGTACATTCTAAAGTAATCATACTCGCACTCGAGTACATTTGTTTTCTGAGTACTCTTACTTGTACTCGTACTCATGCATGTTCAAAGTAATCGTACTCGTACCCGAGTACATTTGTATTGTAATCACTCCATCTCTGCACTACACTATCCCGTCTCTAAAGTCACAAGACATTACCTTTTCAGTTGCTGGACCTGACTGTGCAGGCCGCGGTGGGCTTCATCCAGCTGAACCTTCTCTCAATTCAGTTTCGCAACAGCCGTCTCAGCTGTCGTCCTCTCGACTCCGAGCTCCATCAACTTGGCTTTAGCCTGCTCCACTTGTCGCTTCAGATGCAGTAGTTCTGTCGTTGACTCCTGGACTTCGCTGGTGTCACCCTGCAGCTCGCTATCATCCTGTCGCGAAAGACAACAATGTTTGGTCTGTATATATGTGTTTGTTTTCTACCTGCGTTTCCTGTGAAATGCTGGTTATTTACTAAAGTAAGATGAAGTTGCACGGTGTGGCCAGCCAAGCAGTTTATCTAATCCATTTTCTAATGGGTGGTCGGAACTTCATATCGCGAGTTTCTAGTCTAGCTAGGCTTTTAAGAGAGAGAGAGGAGTGGTGAGTCAGGCTCACAGAGTTAGGTCATTAATCTTTCCCCTATAGACTAGAGTGACAAGCTGGCCCACTGCACTGAAGCCGCTGTGGACCACTGGCTGCCATCTACTTGCCAGGCAGAAAGTGCTGTACTCACTGGCAGGATATATAGAATAGAACTGTTGAGCAACGTAATAAATGTCAAAAAGTCTGCTAAGATGAATTTTTTAACTTGGATATGTGTCACTGTGCACCTACCCCTAGGCCTAGTTAATTAAGACAGCTCATGATTAATTTCTCACAGGGCCAGCTGTTAAATGTTTTGAGTCGGTTCACTGTGTTGGGGTAAGGATCTAAATATTTGTCACTGTGGTTCCTTGGCAATATGAATAATTATCCAGTGGGATAGGCTGTATAGCCTCCAGCTTAGTCATGTGTGGAAGGGCTGTGACCCGGATTGACCCAAACACTGGACAGTTCGGTGATTGACACTGATGGGAGCAACGTTAATCTATTTGGGGACATGCTGGTTACAACAGTCATTGTGATCCAAGTAGCAAGTATGGTTACTTCCTGGGTAGCGTACAACTGTACCAACCGTCAGAAAACAGGATCCGGAGTCTCTTTCCACAGGTGAGAATCTCAGTTATACAATATATAGCTTAGGTTATAGTCTTTGCGAACATATTTATATTCCACTACAATTAATGTAGGAAATTATAATAGTTTTAAAACATTAGTCATATGCAAATTGACCAACAATAATACATGTCGGATGAATTATGTACCAAACTGATTTTTAATAATATGTGCATAGTAGTAGTGTGACACATTTTATATTAATCTAATAGCCTAATTATAATATGGTACTATTTTATATCTAATAATTATTGCTAATGGGTACTGCCTTCCGCAGATTCATTGGGATGGAAATCGCTCATCTATCTGCCCTGACAAGACGGGTCATCAGGGCATACCTGACAGTGCGGACACAGACATATGCCAAAAATCACACTCAGATTATCGCACATGGGAATATGCCATCGTCCCGTCATGAAATGACCGAATTAATTCTGTTTAGGGGGACATGAAAGAGAAACTGTGGTCATTTAAAGGAAACCTGTTACTATGACATCCCTGCTATTTTGTTGTAGTTTGCCTAATATTATCTATTTATTGTTATTACTATTGACACAGTATAATTAGTTAGTTGACTATCTTAATATTACTACTTTTCTACCTTTCTACCTTTCTACTACTGTTGTTGTTAGTAATGTTGGCAGCTCTGTTTTGTTGTTGTTTTCCCTATTTTCTCATCCACTCTGCATGGTCTGTTTTATTATCTGTGAAATTGTAATTGGTTGATTTTTTAATGATGTTTTGGTAAAACACCACAACAATAGTGGATCTGGTAGAATAACAAATTAAATAGTACTAAGCTGTACTCACCCCTCATGCACACAGTGAGACACTGTAAACTAAGTATAAGCCTGTTGATTTATTTCATACTGGCATATTAGTGAGGCAACTGTTTGAACACATTGTACACAATTAAACAACACTGACTAACTTATGTCAGTAAATAAATAACGTAATAATTATGTAGAAAACTTGTCCTATTTATATACACGGACTGCAGTGGCTTTCTGCTGTGCAGTAGCATGGCTGTCACTGGCCCATGTTGACTTCAAAGTATCATGTGTCAACTGATAGTGGCCAAGCCATCTTGTTCTACTGGTGTGTTCTATTTATATCTATATACCTCTCTATTTTTCTGAGCTGAAAAGTGGGGGGACAATTTCCATGCTGACCCCCACGGTGAAAAGTGGGGGGACGCACCCCCCCCTTCTCCCTCCGTTTTGGCGTGTCGCCGTTTTGCTTTATCGCCGTTTTGGTTTTGTCGCTGTTTTGCTTTTGTCGCCGTTTTGGCGTGTCGCCGTTTTGGATACAAGTAAACACAGCGTTTTGGAGAGAAATCAAGTGGGATTTGTCGCCGTTTTGGCGTGTCGCCGTTTTGGTTTTGTCGCCGTTTTGGCGTGTCGCCGTTTTGGATTTGTCGCGCGCATCTTCAGCAATGAACTCCCACGCCCTATACCTGCTATAGGCTATATTAGATAGCCCACCTTTTCGGCCTTCGCCAGCCAAGTCTACAGTTTTCTCCATGTAGAAAATATTTCTTCTGTTCGCTGAAATTGTATGACATTTCCGCACTTGCGTAGCGTGCTGACAGCGGCGAGCGGTACTTGGAGTGAGGGTCAGCGTCTCCAGACATCTTCTTGCTTACCTGGTTGCAAGTTGAGCAGACTTTGCCGCAATTGAAACGGGTAAAATATGCTCAGATCACTTGTGCCATTACAACCCGTTATTACGCCGTGCAAATAAGTGCTCGAACTTTTTGTGTCTTCCTTATATTTAAAATACTTTATGTTGCTGTAATATTATATAATTATGTTCGAGAATCGAGAAATAAACAATATGTCATATGTAAAACAAGTGTGTCCAATTTGTTTTAAATATACTCTTTCATTAAACTTCACAATGTGTGAGAGCCAACAGGAACGTAAATAAATTAATCATTTTATTCAAGTATAATACTACGTCCCATACAAACGTCGATGTGTCTGTACGCACGAGGGAGAGGGAGAGGAGAGGGAGAGGGAGAGGGAGGGAGAGGGAGAGGGAGAGGGAGAGGGAGAGGGAGAGGGAGAGGGAGAGGGAGAGGGAGAGGAGAGGGAGAGGAGAGGGAGAGGGAGAGGGAGAGGGAGAGGGAGAGGGAGAGGGAGAGGGAGAGGGAGAGAGGTAATCCCCAGAGCATACATTGCATGCACATTGTATAACCAAAATACGACTACAATAATGCTGAAAACAATACGACGCGACGCGACGCGACGCGACGCGACGCGACGCGACGCGACGCGACGCGACGCGACGCGACGCGACGCGACGCGACGCGACGCGACGCGACGCGACGACGAGACGCGACGCGACGCGACGCGACGCGACGACGCGACGCGACGCGACGCGACGCGACGGACGCGACGCGACGCGACGCGACGCGACGCGACGCGACGCGACGCGACGACGCGCGACGCGACGACGACGCACCGACGCGACGACGCGACGCGACGCGACGCGACGCCGACGCGACGCGACGCGACGCGACGCGACGCGACGCGACGCGACGCGACGCGACGCGACGCGACGCGACGCGACGACGCGACGCGACGCGACGCGACGCGACGCGACGACGCGACGCGACGCGACGCGACGCGACGCGACGCGACGCGACTCAACGCAACAACGATACGTAGTTATTATAAAAGTAAAAGTGTCCAATCACGAATGAATTATCTTGGTATTGTCAGGCATCGCAACTACAAAGTTAAAGAACACGAGTGGTAGAATTGTGTAGAGTAGTAGAAGATGCTCGCTGCGGGATGGTAACTGATGGTAAGGGACGGTCATCCCCAAAAAGACCCCAGAACATATGTCACGCGTTGACCTTAAAGGAACGACAGATAGGCCGCAGATGGACAGTGGTCAGTCAACTGTGTCGCGGGGGTGGAGCTCAAGAAGACATTACCGATTTCGTTTGCGTCGGATACCCCACGGACATCGGAAGAAGACGGGGAGGGTGGGTTGTGCATTTGTACCTGTTCGCGGCGACACCTACAACTCCACAATATCTAGGACTGCGTGTAAATTACATATAAATCTCAACGGGCGAATACTAGGAAAACTCGTTATAGGTTATAGAAAGACCTGTAAAGTTTTAGCCACGGAGTTTTTGATATCGTCACTTCGAGTGTATCTGTTATATACAGACCTACCCACATCTCCACTGACTGAGAGAAAAAACCTCGAAATAAACAGTACACCACTTCTTGTTTTTTAGAATTTAAAAAAGAAAAGAAATTGTACATCTTATGACGAAAAACACCGCCAGCAATCAACCAGTCATTTAAGTGTGTACACACGTACACGCGTACACGCGTACACGCGTACACGCGTACACGCGTACCGCGTACGCACCGTCATTAACGCGCTGCACCTAGCGTACACGCGTACCCACGCGTACGCGCACGCCGCCACACGGCACGCTACAGCGCACGCCGACACGCCACGCGACACGCCGCACGCACACGCACGCGCACGCGCACGCGCACGCGCACGCACGCACACGCACACGCACACGCACGCGCACGCACACGCACACGCACACGCAGCCACGCACACGCACACGCCAGCACGCGCACACGCACACGCACACGCACACGCACACGCACACGCACCACGCACGCACGCACAGCCCCGCAGCACGCACACGCACACGCACGCACCGCACACGCACATGTCGCACGCGCACACGCACACGCACCGCGCCACGCACACGCACACGCAAGCACCACGCACACGCACCACACGCACGCACACAGCACACGCACCGCCACGCCACGCACCGCACACGCACGCCCAACACGCACGCATACGCAACCACCGCACCATCACACACGCACACACCATCACGCACACGACACGCACCACCCACACCCGCCACACACACGCATGCACGCACTGCACACGCACCACCGCACGCCACCGCACCACACGCCACGCACTGCGCACGCGCCAGCACACGCCCGCACACACGCCCACCGCACCGCACGCGACGCACACGCACACGCACACGCACACGCACACGCACACGCACCCGCACACGCACGCGCACACGCACGCGCACGCGCACGCGCACGCGCACGCCCGCACGCGCCGCGCGCACGCGCACACGACACGCACACGCGCACCACGCAGCATGCCTACCACACACATACACATACGCATACACATACACATACACATATATACATACACATACACACATACGTACGTACATACACGCGTATATACACTTACATACATACATACATACATACACATGTACATACACATATCTACACACACATTCACACACACACACACACACACACACACACACACACACACACACACACACACACACACACACACACACACACACACACACACACACACACACACACACACACACACACACCACACGCACGCACGCACGCACGCACGACACCACACACACACACACACACACACACACACATATATATATATATATATATATATATATATATACACGCATATGTTCGTACGTACGTATGTACGTACGTACGTACGTACTTGCGCACACACGCACGCACGGCCTGGCGAAAGGATAGACGGACGGACATAATGATACGTAAATTAGAGACGTACTAACAACGAAATGATGCCTGACGTATCGCTGGAGACAACTGGAGTTGTCTGAATGGCAGCGACGGCTGTGGGACTTCGATGACACGGAGACGGCCGAACAGACAACCGTTGCGAGAAAAGACCGAGACCGTTTGGTCTTCAGACGCCGCCTGTGAGAATCAGCCTCGTGTGCATAATTGTGTTACTGAACACAATGTTATGTCATAACGAATCACCGTCGACAAGCTGCTGCGCGCGGTCTCCGATAACCGCGCAGGCGCTGATCTACACGCAACTAATTTAACTAAATCAGGTCTTTTGTCCATAAAAATGTATTTAAAAAATGGCATATACACTTTTAAACTTTTACGAAATTAATGTGTGACTGAATCTATAGACTGTTTTCGTTCTAATACATCAGAGGATATTTAATGAACTGTCTGATGTCGTTAATGGTAATAATTTCAAAAATAAATCCCCTCTGGCAGACGGTCTAACTTTCACCATAATATTACATTAATGTGGCAGTGATACAACGACTCGTGTTCCCGCAGGATGTATGCATATCAACAAAACACGTTAATGTTTCTACATGACAGATGCGATGCTCCGTGAATGCCAACTACATACCTCTGCATTTTACTACATTTTTATTGTAAAAATACAATTCACAATCACGATATTTATTACCTACAATTGCACCTGTCCCTGGTCAATGTTCCAAAGTAACATAACGAATTGTTAGTCAAGTTATTACGGAGTGGAAACCAGATCTAGGTAGACCATATCATTATCAGTATTGCTCGAATGTCGATTGTAGGGTGGACCTTCAATTTATGTCTGTATAACATTTTACGTTAGTACACGTTGTCTTAAAACGCATTACACTTATTATGTATGATACATACATGCATGTATACATAAACAAGTGTAAGCATGCATGTATCTACGTACGTACGTACGTACGTACGTACGTACGTACATGTGTATGTACGCACGTAGATAGGTATACACGTATTTCAGGCTTGTGTTCAAACCCACATGTGTTTGATTTGCGTTTGATTTTCAACTTTCATTTTATTTGAATCAAACCCCCTTGTATTTTGTTTTATTGGCTGGACGGGGCAGGAGGATTTATAAGTGTAAGGTTCCTTTGACATCCTGCGCCAGGCTGAAGGCCAGCCATCACGCTGACCCAGTGTGTTCTGGGCTGAAAGTCAAGATTCACGGGGCGCAGTCACAACACTTGATAAAACTAGTGGAATGTTCCATTATTCTAGGGTATTTAGATCATATTGTGCTTTTATTTAATAACACATATACATTTACGTTTCATATTTAATATCTCCACTTAATTTATTAAAGCATTTGAATTCGATTTTTAATAACAAATTGCATTTAAATATATTCTTAAAATATGAAAGAACATAAACAGAATAGCTAAACAGATTTGCAATTGCATAATTTCAAACACTTGCACTTCCATTTAAAATGCAACCTTGTATCAGCGCACTTCCATTTTCCTTTCCACGTGAATCCTTTAAAACGTTTGAAAAAAACATATTGGAACATGATAACTCGCACTTGAACCCAAACCTTATATATGTATGTATGTATGTATGTATGTATGTATGTATGTATGTATGTATGTATGTATGTATGTATGTATGTATGTATGTTTTGTATGTATGTATGTATGTATGTATATATGTATGTATTTATGGGAAATGGGTGTACTTAGTTCAAGTATCCTACATTTAGGATTTTGGAACATGAACAATGACACTAATGCACTGGCAACGGAATATAGGTGGCGGATGTGAACTCTAAACTCACGATGACTGATCAGTCAGTGTAATCCTTTCCGATATAGGTTATACCTGTAAAAAAGAGGGGGTTTATATGAGTTGCCTAAAATTGAGTAACATATATATTGAACAAGAATACGCGTATAAACCGGAAGCACAGGAGTGCATGCAGCCGTTACACTCCCATGTCAATATGTATGTATGTATGTATGTATGTATGTATGTATGTATGTATGTATGTATGTATGTATGTATGTATGTATGTATGTATGTATGTATGTATGTATGTATGTATGTGTGTATGTGTGTATGTATGTATGTATGTATGTATGTATGTATGTATGTATGTATGTATGTATGTTTGTATGTGTGTATGTATGTATGTATGTATGTATGTATGTATGTATGTATGTCTGTATGTGTGTATGTGTGTATGTGTGTATGTGTGTATGTATGTATGTATGTGTGTATGTGTGTGTGTGTGTTGTGTGTGTGTATGTGTGTGTGTATGTGTGTATGTTTGTATGTATGTATGTATGTATGTATGTATGTATGTATGTATGTGCAAAAACTCACACACAGACACACAAACATACACACACATTCACACAAACATATGCAAACATTGGAAGTGTTGATCTTCTCAGACGTGTTGGTGTATTTTGTAGGCGGATAACAATGAACGAGAATTGAGCATCGGTGTAAGTTTTGCGTTCCCCTTCAGTGACAGTGAAGCTATTTTGAGGCCCCGTCGATACAGTCTGTCACCAACTAGTGTCCACCTGGTTGTCTGTGGCTGGTGTCGCCTTCGACGATATGTATTGATTCCTGCACCACCTGAGCACCGCCACTTTTTTCAACAGTTTTAAATCGCACGTCATTTTCGCCCAGTCGGCCGACGCAAATACACGTACAATTTACGATACACGGAGGCGACCACCCGGCTGTGGCAGACACGTGGACACGTTACGTCGCACAGATGACACAAAAAGCTACACATTTTGCCGCCGTTATTTGGGTATAGGCCGAATGGAAATCCGCGGGAAATCGGCAGAGTGAACGAAAATGAAGACGGTTGAACTGCGTAATATTCTTGTTGTCGTCATGAGTGTATTCATCGCTCTAACTCACGGCATGTCCCGTGCAAACAAGAAACTCGAAGCGAAGTCTTGTGAATGTGCTCACACTGGCAAAGGGGACAGCGTCGAGTGTATCTTCGTCTTGGGAATGAACATGGTACTGGAGGGACGTGAGTGTGGCCTGTGTTATTTGGAGCTGCCATGTGTGAATGTGTATAGGTGATTACGAATGTGCGTACATCTATAAGTACATATAGGTTGTATATATGTGTGTGCATTCGAATGTGTAATATATATATATATATATATATATATATATATATATATATATATATATAACATACATACATGCCTATATGCGTGTGTGCGTGCGTTAGTTCGGCCGTGTGTACGCGGACGGGTATGTCGGTGCGTACCTACGTGCACGTGTGTATGCTTTTTACAGACATCCCTGCTATCTGCATCATTAAAATTGTAATGTTATCGTAACATTTGCTCCCAAACCTCTGGCGTATCACTGACCATGGTGTTAAATTATTTTCATAATTAAAGTTTAACGTGTGCAAGCATGCTTAGCCAATTTGCTCTACTAAGTTTCATGTTTGCCCATCGGAAAAAAGCCATTTTAAGTATTTTTCTGGTAGAAAATGAATATTATGCACGGACGATTTCTCACACATAAACCTGTTTATGAAATAAATACGACTACGTGAATGTCGTTACACTTGGTCTCCTGCAGTCAATGTGTCGGTCAAGGCTCGCTCTTGTCGTTACAAGGACGGACTCTCCACCTGGAACATAGCACTTGGGGAAGGAAATAAGATGAGCATCGTAAAAGGACGATGCGTGATGTGTTATAAATGCCTCCCAGAGGGCATGCAGTGTCTCAAACTGCCTAGAGGGTAGGTACAACGCAGACATATTTCGATCACAGGAGTATAGTAATAATAACCTTATTGTATATATATATATATATATATATATATATATATATATATATATATATATATATATATATATATATATATATATATATATATATATATATATATGTACAGTACATTACACAATGTAACATTGAATTAAGCAACAGTGCTGGCAGAGTATTGTAGACTGTTATTCAAGATAATTCAAGTTCCACATTTTTGGTGCGACATA
>JAODUO010001401.1:62500-72500 GCA_025642075.2 Ridgeia piscesae | reverse complement strand
ATATATATATATCTACTCTCAGTCACTATCAGTTAGGACTCACTTGGTGAAGATATATATATATATATATATATATATATATATATATATATATATATATTATATACGTACGTATGTATACACATATATATAATACAAATATATACATATATATAATACAAATAAATATATATATATATATGCATGTATATATATGTATATGTATATATATATAATATATATGTATATATATATATATGTGTATATATATGTATATAATATGTGTGTATATATATATATATATATATATATATATATATATATGTGCACATATATTATATACATATATATGTATGTATATATATATATATACATGTATATATATATTATACATATATATATATATATATACATGTATATATATATATACATATATATAATATATATACATGTATATATATATATATAATATATATATATATATATATATATATATATATATATATGTATATATATATATATATATACATATACACACACAAGTAGTTCAATGCAATTCTAAAATATCACAAAACCAGCTAAACTTATGAAATGGAATCAATGTGTGTGCACATAACATGTATATATACAATATATATATATATATATATTATATATATATATGTATGTATATATACATGTGTACGTATATATAATATATATAATATATATACACACGTACGTACATATATAAGTATATATATCCTCCACCTTGAGCAAAATGATCTTCTTCAAGAGAGCCAGATTGGCTTCAGAACAAGCAGACACAGCCGATATGATATTTGCAGCTCGCTAACTCTAGACAAACTGTCTTCGTTGTTGATGACTGCTCACTAAACAACGGATATGTGCAACAGATGCAGAATAATATAGCCATATGTTCCAATGAATGTAAAAATTTCGGCCTGGTCGTTAGCACGAAAATTCTAGTTATAGTTCAGACAGCCTGTCCTGGCAAATCGATACAGTATGTAGGCTAAAACCATCAACTAATGTGAAGGGGCTAACAACGTGCTCTATGAACGTAACAACAATAATTATACTGGTCTACCAAACTATCATCTACTAAACGCGTTGGCATGACGAATTGTTTTGATATACACCGTTTCACTGTACGGTGTATGTTTCTTAAGGATTAATGTTCTCCCTTTCCTTTTTGCTTACTAGGTATTGACTATTTTGGTGATAAACATGTTTTACTTTTTATGGCAAATGTATGTACTATTTAAAATCTGAATAAATGATCTAACCAATCAACTGGTGTTGGACATACACGGCAACCACAGCGCCCGTTAAGTCAAACTCTACGTATAGACTCGATATTTCTTAAACACTGTTGGACGTGACAGTAAGTTTACTAACCAGATCCTGGAATTTCCCTGAATATGATGGTATGGAGAGGCACACTCCGTGGGTGAGTGAACACAGGCACATGCACGTCGCCATGGCGAACAGCGTAATCCAGCCATGACTTTCCTCGTATCTCTTTCTTGTGGGGTGTTGCCTTAAAATGAGACTTACGCTCTGTGCTGTGGGATTTATAGCCTTGCTTTTGGAGGTCGGTGACATTTGGGGTTACCTGGTGGTGTAATGACCCCCACCGATATGGTGTCATTTATAAATATAGTGTAAGGATATATTATTGTTGGTGATTGTCATTGTGTCTAGGTTGCAAAGGTATTGAGTACCAATACCGTTGGTGCCGGCATGCTTGATGTGACAATATACTGATGTACCTGTTGTGTTGTTTACATCAGGTGTAAATAAATAAAACTAAATGTCTTTAAGTTGGCCTATTTCAATTTACATTGGTCTCGCATTGTTGCTTTGCATAGGAGGGTGTGTGTGACTTGGCGCATACAAGGATCCTATGTGATATAATAATGCGAGTGGCGACGTCTAGCGGATTAGGCCAATGTTTGTTTATATAGCTGTTTTACTCAGGCGGAATGATTCAATTACAGTGATCAGCCTTCGGGAACTACTTTTAGGCCTAATTGGCCGAGATAGCTCATGAAGTGATTTCGTGTCTAGGTTTCACCAAATGACTAACTTTATTCGACTTAATTTTGCAAGTATGTTGTTTGTTATACCCGCCCACCTCCCTGTGCTACACTGGTTGTATTGTGTGCATTGTAGTTTCTTGAGCTTTTCCCTTTTGTGAGTACACGAGGATTTACCCAGATATTTTGCTCGTACGGTGTACTAAGGGTTTTTACTACGGTAAATAAAGTAGTGGCGTACTGACCCCCACCGATATGGTGTCAATTATAAATATAGTATAGATATAATTATAGTTAGTGTTGGTGGTTGTTATTATGTCTAGGTCATGTAGGTATTGAGTACCAATACCGGCGGGCCCGGTATTGGTACTTGCATTAATGACGTTTTGTTATACGCTTTTCAGTTGCAAAATTGCTTGTTTGTTTGGTTTGTGTTTGTTTGTGAAACAACATCTCCTTCAGTTTAGCACGTATCGGGCTGACAGCTAGAATAGATTAAGCATTTTTCAAAATTCGCCCGGCCGGTGTAGAACTTAATTGTAAAAATATGTTTGTGTAGGTGACGGCCATTCCCCAAGCATGGGTGAGTAGGTCGTCTAGTTGTTATAATAGTCATGTAAATTAATAGTACGTACTACGTTAAAAAAATTTGTCATTACACATTGAAAGTCTACACCATACACCATAATATCTTACAAAGGGGTTCTCGTTGCCTGAAACAAAGTATATAGCATTATACAACGCAACATACAATGAATTACGGCATGCAGCGTCCACGTTTACAGTGATACCCGTTTGGAACCCCACAACGATCAATCCTGCGTAACGTCCCTGCATTAATGACATTTTAGTATAGGGTTTTTAAATTGTAACGCAAGAAAATGAAAGAAGCAGATGGGATACACCGGGAGATATATCAAGAAAATTGCTTCAAACCGCCATTAGTGGGAAACCATGGTTGATGACTATGCTCTCAGTAAGCGAGCAAACACGCCTAAGTATAAGTAAGTATACATCAGAGATGGAGCGAGTACAATACAAATGTACTCGAGTACGAGTACGATTACTTTGAACATGCATGAGTACGAGTACGAGTACGAGTACTCAGAAAACAAATGTACTTGAGTACGAGTACGATTACATTACAATATACTCGAGTACGAGTACGATTATTTTAGAATGTAATCATGATTATTTTCATGATTACTTTAATGAATGTCCTGTTTCTAACATAAAGGCGACTTTCATGGAATCCCTAGGTGTCATTCTTGTTCTGTTGTTGTGTCACTAATGTTCTAACTGATTACTGCTATCCTCTATCCAGGTGTTATTATTATTAATACTTAGATGACTTTCTCAGGTATTGGATGAATCATTTAATGCTGGATTAATAATTTAATTTATGGTTTCTGAATCAAATACAAATAGGAGGCATTTAAGAATTTCAAATACACATGATCAAATACATTACAATAACAACACTTCAAAACCAGGGGGGCATATTCAAAAGAGTATCCAATTCAAATATGTAGTATATCAGATGGGTCCAGACATGGGGTCAAATACATTTGTATTTGAAAGTATTTAAATACTTTTTAAGTATAAATTTGTATGTGATGTTTAGGAATTAAAAGTATTTGTATTTAAATACTTTCCTAAAGTATTTTACTTTTTCAATTGTTTTTTCAAATACATTGTCAGTATCAACATTTCTTTTTCACTGTCACATGTAATGCCTGACAAACTGATTACCTTAATGCACAACAACTTCACCCAACATTGCTAATTACTGATGAAGACACTTAACAGCAGGCTTCCCCCATGGCCCTGCAGTGACCACAACTTTTGTTTGCTCAGAGCCAGAGGATGGATTAGCACCTAACAGTGACCATAGGTCAATATCCCCTTTTGTTCTTTAGTCAGGCTTCAATTTGGTTATTCTGGTTTTCTGGCTGACTTTGAAGTTGAGCCTTCCTCACAACATCTTAGCAATGATTAGCAGTGTCTCTTCTGAGGGCAACATAGGCATTATATTATTATGGACCTCCTGGCTTAACAAACAAACAGTGTATGTTGGCCTTTACCTCTTTCAGTCAGTTGTCACTGTGGTGCAGTTAGCAATAACAATACTCCCTAGCACTGGTCTGCCTGTCATCATATGAGCAAAACACTAATTATGCCTATAAACTAGATGTCTCAATATATGTGTTGCTTTTCTTTTACCTACATAGTAATATTACAAAATGAAAAGTATTTGAAAAATATATGAAAAAGTATTTGAAATACTTTTCAATGTATTCGAAAGTATTTGTAATTGTATTTGTAATCCCTCAAGAATATTTGTATTTAAATACATTTCAATGTATTTGACTCCAGAATATTTGTGGAGTTAGACAGGTTTACAGTTTGCACTTAATTAAACACAATAGACAGGGATTTAGCAGCTAACCACCCAGAAGACCCAGTCAGGATTCTGGATGTGGGAAATATGACCAGTCGTTCACACCATACTGACAGAGCAAACAGTACAGGTGGGGCTGTGGCCTGGCTTCTAAAATTACAAAGCAAGATGTTAGGGGATGCTTATCTTCTGCAGTGCTTCCCAGGGTCTGTCACAATATAACTTGTACTTTGTACTAAGCAGGAGGGTGAGGAGATGTTGCTTCTCTGTGAAGAGAAGGTATTAATTAGGGAAATCTGACTGAATATTTATTTAAATGAAATGCTTAACAGTAATAGAAAATGAATACCTTGATTATTATTACATTTATTAAATTACTTCTAATATTGCCATTTTTATCTGTCTAATATATTTGCTTGCAACTGTTCATATGAAAAAAATGTAATCGTGAGAAGTAATCGTGAGTACGATTACTTTGGTAATGTACTCGAGTACGAGTACGATTACTTTCCTTCATACTCGAGTACGAGTACGAGTACTCAAAAAGTACTCGTACTCAAGTACGAGTACGAGTACACGAGTATGATTACTCCATCTCTGGTATACATGCTGTAATGATACAACATAACAATTTAAGATAAACTAGTTATGATAAAACAATCACAGATACACATAATATAATTTTATTATTATAGATGTGAGTAACAAATTTAAAGTTAATTGAATTAACATTAATGTTCAATATTTTCAAAGAGTACACCATATATATATATATATATATATATATATATATATATATATATATATATATATATATATATATATATATATATATATCAACACCAATGTAATATTAAATTAATGGTTCATATAATATCAAGCTCAAGGCAACCAATAATGCTAATTTTCAAATATCTTTCCCAGAGCTTATAGATAGTGTGCGAGCTTGAGACGATGTGTTGGTATTGATTCCGGCAAACAACTTGACTTACCCTCCACGACAGGAAGTTGTATGAGTGGAGTGGTTTTCTCCTGTTGATCGCGCAGTACACATGGTTTATGTCAATTAACCGAGATAGTTGTTTGTATTGGAAATGTTCTCTGACCCTCTAAACACCTATCTCACTTGCAATGTAATGCAGTGCTCAATTTATGCAACCAAAGTCATGTAAACAATGGCTGGGGATAACAATTTATACGGAATTTGTAATTAAATTAGAGCTGACTTAAACCTGACTTAATAGGCAAGTATACTAGACATAAATGATGCACTTAAAAATAAGCACGACCACAATGCCACCGCGTAGATATAGTTGACCTTATGGCCAAGCAAACTAAGTACAAGTGATGCACTTTAAAATACGTACTACGTACTACTTCGTATGGTAATTCAAGTAGTAGGGCATGTTGTGTTTACAATACAGTGTGTTGTGAACATCTGGTGTCTCGAGTTCCACTCTCAAACCGACCTGTTTCGTTTTGGAACATTTCTAGAGAGCCGAATCTCATGGACCAGCCCGTAAGCGTGCACGGCCTGAGAGCGTATGACGAGGGTGTCATCACTTGCCACCTGTTGAACGTTTTTAGCTTAACTTCCGAAAGGTGTAATATGGTGACACAGGAATCTTAATATGCGCAATTACCAATGTTGCAGTTTGTAATATTTATTTTGCAGCCAAAATAAAATGCAGTGGGTGCATACGTTGCAGTAAAGACCGCAGTGGGTCAGTGCAAAACCGCAGTGGTTCAGCGGTAGACCGCAGTGGCTCAGTGCTAGACCGCAGTGGCTCAGTGCTAGACCGCAGTGGCTCAGTGCAAAACCGCAGTGGCTCAATGCTAGACCGCAGTGGCTCAGTGCTAGACCGCAGTGGCTCAATGCTAGACCGCTGTGGCTCAGCGCAAGACCGCAGTGGCTCAATGCTAGACCGCAGTGGCTCAATGCTAGACCGCAGTGGCTCAATGCTAGACCGCAGTGGCTCAATGCTAGACCGCAGTGGCTCAGTGCTAGACCGCAGTGGCTCAATGCTAGACCGCAGTGGCTCAATGCTAGACCGCAGTGGCTCAATGCTAGACCGCAGTGGCTCAATGCTAGACCGCAGTGGCTCAATGCTAGACCGCAGTGGCTCAATGCTAGATCGCAGTGGCTCAGTGCTAGACCGCAGTGGCTCAGTACTAGACCGCAGTGGCTCAGCGCAAGACCGCAGTGGCTCAGCGCAAGACCGCAGTGGCTCAGTTCTAGACCGCAGTGGCTCAGTACTAGACCGCAGTGGCTCAACGCTAGACCGCAGTGGCTCAGTACTAGACCGCAATGGCTCAGTGCTAGACCGCAGTGGCTCAGTGCTTGACCGCAGTGGCTCAGTGCTTGACCGCATTGGCTCAGCGCAATACCGCAGTGACTCAATGCTAGACAGCAGTGGCGCAGTGCTAGACCGCAGTCGCTCAATGCTAGACCGCAGTGGCTCAATGCTAGACCGCAGTGGCTCAGTGCTAGACCGCAGTGGCTAGATGGTAGACCGCAGTGGCTCAGCGCAAGACCGCAGTGGCTCAGTGCTAGACCGCAGTGGCTCAATTCTAGACCGCACTGGCTCAGTGCTAGACGGCAGTGGCTCAATGCTAGACCGCAGTGGCTCAATGCTAGACCGCAGTGGCTCAGTGCTAGACCGCAGTGGCTCAATGCTAGACCGCAGTGGCTCAATGCTAGACCTCAGTGGCTCAGCGCAAGACCGCATTGGCTCAATGCTAGACCGCAGTGGCGCAGTGCTAGACCGCAGTGGCTCAGCGTAAGACCGCAGTGACTCAGTGATAGACCGCAGTGGCGCAGTGCTAGACCGCAGTGGCTCAGTGCTAGACCGCAGTGGCGGAGTGCTAGACCGCAGTGGCTCAGCTCAAGACCGCAGTGACTCAGTGGTAGACCGCAGTGGCTCAGTGCTAGACCGCAGTGGCGCAGTGCTAAACCGCAGTGGCGCAGTGCTAGACCGCAGTGGCTTAATGCTAGACAGCAGTGGCTCAGTGCTAGACCGCAGTGGCGCAGTGCTAGACCGCAGTGGCGCAGTGCTAGACCGCAGTGGCTCAGCGCAAGACCGCAGTGGCTCAGTGCTAGACCGCAGTGGCTCAGTGCTAGACCGCAGTGGCTCAGTGCTAGAACGCAATGGCTCAGTGCTAGACCGCAGTGGCTCAGTGCTAGACCGCAGTGGCGCAGTGCTAGACCGCAGTGGCGCAATGCTAGACCGCAGTGGCTCAGTGCTAGACCGCAGTGGCTCAGTGCTAGACCGCAGTGGCGCAGTGCTAGACCGCAGTGGCGCAGTGGTAGACCGCAGTGGCTCAGCGCAAGACCGCAGTGGCTCAGTGCTAGACCGCAGTGGCGCAGTGCAGGACCGCAGTGGCTCAGTGCTAGAACGCAGTGGCTCAGTGCTAGACCGCAGTGGCTCAGTGCTAGACCGCAGTGGCTCAGTGCTAGACCGCAGTGGCTCAGTGCTAAACCGCAATGGCTCAGTGCTAGACAACAGTGGCTCAGCGTTAGACCGCAGTGGCTCTGTGCTAGACCGCAGTGGCTCAGTGCTAGACCGCAGTGGCTCAGTGCTAAACCGCAATGGCTCAGTGCTAGACAACAGTGGCTCAGCGCTAGACCGCAGTGGCTCTGTGCTAGACCGCAGTGGCTCAGTGCTAGACCGCAGTGGCTCAGTGCTAAACCGCAATGGCTCAGTGCTAGACAACAGTGGCTCAGCGCTAGACCGCAGTGGCTCAGTGCTATTCCGCAGTGGCTCAGTGCTAAACCGCAATGGCTCAGTGCTAGACAACAGTGGCTCAGCGTTAGACCGCAGTGGCTCTGTGCTAGACCGCAGTGGCTCAGTGCTAGACCGCAGTGGCTCAGTGCTAAACCGCAATGGCTCAGTGCTAGACAACAGTGGCTCAGCGCTAGACCGCAGTGGCTCTGTGCTAGACCGCAGTGGCTCAGTGCTAGACCGCAGTGGCTCAGTGCTAAACCGCAATGGCTCAGTGCTAGACAACAGTGGCTCAGCGCTAGACCGCAGTGGCTCAGTGCTAGACCGCAGTGGCTCTGTGCTAGACCGCAGTGGCTCTGTGCTAGACCGCAGTGGCTCAGTGCTAGACCGCAGTGGCTCAGTGCTAAACCGCAATGGCTCAGTGCTAGACAACAGTGGCTCAGCGCTAGACCGCAGTGGCTCAGTGCTATTCCGCAGTGGCTCCGTGCTAGACCGTTGAAGTAGCAGCCAAGAGAACCTGGGTCAGCTGTTCTACCGTGTCGAACCTTCGGTAGGTCGTTCACTCTACGATGCACCACATTATTCAGCTGTGTGAATAAGTATATGGCTATAGACAGTGGTGGATAATTATGTACGAATAGTCTTTGCGCAGTAACTGAGGCGTCCAAAGGAAGTCGAGATGGTTTTCCATTGATCAGGTAGTGTAAAGCGCTCTCACACATTATTAGGATTAGATACTGCGCTATGAAAGATTTACCTTTAATATGGATGATGAAAATGTGTGCTCTGGATACTTTTCGTTTAGGCTTGTCATCAAATTATTATATTTTCTGTCTTAAAGAAAAACATTATGTTCGAAATGCGGAGACCGGATTCCTGGTCTGTTAATACAGTAGTACACTTCATATAAAACATAGTCGGTGTAACTGATGAATATTTAATATAATTTATCTATACAATATTCTAAACATTATTAAACATGTTAGTATATATAAATTATGTATGATGTTTATAAACGTGTGTCCTACTGAGGTAGCGCAGGTTATCGCCTCTTCCAATCAGTGGAGACGGATGGAGGTACATGACCGCTGCTAGGGCTATCGGGGGACTAAGGACCTAAGGATGACGACATAAGCCTGCTAAGTCGATCACACTCATATTGGGTCGGCTGGCCCGCAGCGAAAGCAAGACCCCGCTGTCTGGTTAGTCGACGCATACCATACTGATTCTGACACAGGAAGATGGGATATAGTTTTTGAATGTTCTCTTCAATCGACATAATTAAGCCGCATCATCAACAACTTCCGTCTTTTGCGGTCGCTGACGTAAATGTCAAGGGAGATCTCAAAAACCATCTTACGAGACTTGACGAACGCAAAAGACTAGCCAACCACCATCTACCGTCTCCACCAGTCATCTAAGTCTATTTGTCTTGAAGGACATCTGGCAATGCAGGCAAGGTGAATCTTGACGCAAAACTTCCTGCAGAAGTTGATGTAAGAATCGCAGAAATCGTCCTCACTGGTGCATCTGCGATCGCATCTCTCCAGTTCCTTTCCGCATCTGTTAATGCACGCCAGACTGTCGTCTACTGATAGGACAGTCACCAAGACGTCGAAGTAGACGAACGTCAGGAGCAGAATGGAGCGAGTCTAGGGAGAGAAAGTAACGTGTTCAACTGAAATGTCACGGTGTCTAGCTACATAATATGTAATGTTAATTATTTATTTTAATGTTTGTTCCCTGCCTCCTTTCTAGTGTGTGTTGGCAGCGCTTTGGAAATCTGACGTTCCCGTAATTCCTTAGGTCCTGACGTATCCTTACATCCTTACGTATATATATATATATATATATAT
>JAODUO010001401.1:55000-60000 GCA_025642075.2 Ridgeia piscesae | reverse complement strand
GCGTACGACGACGCTCCCTGCACAAGTCTCCCAGTACAATCCAGGTCGTCCTTGTGTCTTACTTCTTTCGCTTTCCGGGCACCAGTTAAATTTCCTAACCGTTCATCTCCCGTTACTGTTATTTGTTCCGCCCATTTTCGTCGCCTCCTCACCAATTTTATAAAACTTTCCTTCTCACCATAACTGTTTCACTCTTCATTTGACTATTTCCTTACTACACCGATTTACCCGACACAATATACATATGACAAAACTCAATAACATAAAATTATAATCTTACGTAGTGCTCTGTCCCTGTCCCTGTCCCTGTCCCTGTCCCTGTCCCTGTCCCTGTCCCTGTCCCTGTCCCTGTCCCTGTCCCTGTCCCTGTCCCTGTCCCTGTCCCTGTCCCTGTCCCTGTCTCTGTCCCTGTCCCTGTCCCTGTCCCTGTCCCTGTCCCTGTCCCTGTCCCTGTCCCTGTCCCTGTCCCTGTCCCTGTCCCTGTCCCTGTCCCTGTCCCTGTCCCCTGTCCCTGTCCCTGTCCCTGTCCCCTGTCCCTGCCCCTGCCCCTGCCCCTGTCCCTGCCCTGTCCCCTGTCCCTGCCCTGTCCCTGTCCCTGTCCCTGCCCCTGCCCTGTCTCCTGTCTCTGTTCCTGTTCTTCCTGTCCTGTCTCCTGTCTCTGTCTCCTGTTCCTGTTCTGTCTCCTGTCTCCTGTCTTTCTCCTTCTCCTCTCCTGTCTCCCTGTCCCTGTCTCCCTGTCCCTGTCTCTGTCTCCTCTGTCCCTGTCTCCTGTCTCCCTCTCCCTGTCTCCCTCTCCCTGTCTCCCTCTCCCTGTCTCCCTGTCCCTGTCTCCTGTCTCCTGTCTCTGTCTCCCTGTCCCTGTCTCCCTTCCTCTCTGTCTCCTCCTCCTCTCCTCTGTCCTCTCCTGTCTCCTGTCCCCTGTCTCCTGCTCCCTGCCCCTGTCTCCTGCTCCCCTGTTTCCCTGTCTCCCTCCCTGTCTCCCTCTGTCTCCTGTCTCTCCCTGCCCTGTTCTCCTGTTCCCTGCCCCTGTCTCCTGTCTCCCTGTCCTGTCCCTGTTCTGCCCTGTCTCTGTCTCCCTGTCTCCCTGTCCCTGTCTCCCTGTCTCCTGCCCTGTCTCCTGTCTCCTGTCCCTGTCCTGTCTCCCTGTCTCCTGCCTCTCCCCTGTCCCTGCCCCTGTCCTGCCCTGTCCTCCCTGTTCCCCTGCTCCTCTGTCTCCCTGCCCCTGCCCTGTCCCCTGCCCCTGTCTCCTGTCCTGCCCCTGCCCCTGCCCCTGCCCCTGCCCCTGCCCCTGCCTGCCCCTGCCCTGCCCTGCCCCTGCCCCTGCCCCTGCCTCCCCTGCCCTGCCCTGCCCTGCCCTGCCCTGCTCCCTGCCCCTGCCCCTGCCCTGCCCCTGCCCCTGCCCCTGCCTCCTGCCTGCCCCTGCCCCTGCCCTGCCTCCCTGCCCCTGCCCCTGCCCCCTGCTGCCCCTGCCCCTGCCCCTGCCCCTGCCCCTGCCCCCGCCCCCGCCCCCCCGCCCCGGCCCCTGCCCCTGCCCCTGCCCCTGCCCCTGCCCCTGCCCCTGCCCCTGCCCCTGCCCCTGCCCCTGCCCCTGCCCCTGCCCCTGCCCCTGCCCCTGCCCCTGCCCCTGCCCCTGCCCCTGCCCCTGCCCCTGCCCCTGCCCCTGCCCCTGCCCCTGTCCCTGTCCCTGTCCCTGTCCCTGTCCCTGTCCCTGTCCCTGTCTCTGTCTCTGTGTCTGTATGTATGTCTGGTCTCTTCCCCCTCTCTCTGTCTTTCTCGCTGTATCTGTCTGTCTGTCTGTCTGTCTGTCTGTCTGTCTGTCTGTCTGTCTGTCTGTCTGTCTGTCTGTCTGTCTGTCTGTCTGTCTGTCTGTCTGTCTGTCTGTCTGTATGTCTGTCTGTCTGTCTGTCTGTCTGTCTGTCTGTCTGTCTGTCTGTCTGTCTGTCTGTCTGTCTCTCTGTCTGTCTGTCTGTCTGTCTGTCTGTCTGTCTGTCTGTCTGTCTGTCTGTCTGTCTGTCTGTCTGTATGTATGTATGTATGTATGTATGTATGTATGTATGTATGTTTGTCTGTCTATCTCTATGTATGTATGTCTATCTGTCTGTGTTTCTGTCTATCTGTCTATATGTCTGTCTGTCTCTCTCTTGGGGTTATCCGGTGTACTTATTATTATGCCACCGCTTCCTGCAATGGTTTGGCTTTGATATGAAATGTTACGTTAATCATTATTTGCTAAAAATGTATAAACATCTTAATATTTTACTGCCCATTCTATATAATGATTGATCATGTACACACATATTCACCAACAATATTCTCATATATATTAATGTTTAGAGCACTTTGACCAATCCTGAGGATTAGATACTGCGCTATATCATAACAAAATGTTTTTTGTTTTCGTAACATTCACAATTATTTCGTTTTAAAACGTCGCGTTGACTTGAAAGCCTAACGACTTTTCGATGATATAGGAAAATATGATTACTTAGCGCGTTATACAATCACGTATCATTCTTCCTAATGTCTCAGTCGAAAATGGGAGTCACATGATAAATCCATGCATGCAAAGGGTTAACCATCATATGCACGACCTAATAGCATATCAGTATCGCTAATTATGACTGATGGCATTAAAAGTGCATTTACATAATTACTTGTGATCTTGCAGGGATAAAATCTACCATCTCACAAACATGTTCATGGTGATCCACTGGACTCGGCCATTGATTGCATATCACAGTTTCGAGTCCATCGTTGTAGCGACTGACCATTCTACCTGGCTCCCCTCGTGGATTTATATCGCAGCTATTATCTCAAATCCGGTATATCGAAATTGACAGTTCGCTTATTTGAGTAGATCTATGCTTTTCTAATAAACGAACGTCGTGCGGTCCAGAACGTCGTTCTACATGTCAAAGGTTAGCGGTTCATGTCAAAGGTTAGCGGTTCATATCAAAGGTTAGCGCTACGTTCCAGCCCACAGTTAGCCAGTTTGGAATGTATATCCGGTCTAGGATGTCGTTCCACCTCGTTTTGAATGTTGCTTATGGACTTCTTACATGTTAATCATTTATTTATGCGCTTCCTTTCTTGCAATTATTATTAATAAACATAACAAAAAACTCACAATCAGCGTTAGCTGATCTGGAACAAAGTGGATGACACTGGCAAGACACATTAACTCCCTTAGCAAATACTACTTTTGGCCCTTTACTCTCTTGTAGTCAAGTATATGTAATTAACTTAAGCATGACAAGACTCTCAGCTGTTTCCTCAGTGGAAGTGGTTGCTGAATGCTACGCTGAAGTTGAACTACAGACAAATAAACGTTTGTGTTATATTCGACCAAGAGATCTTATTTCTTTTTTGGCAAACTAGATCATGAGTCAGGCAATACGGATTTACTGACTAGTATATATCCTGTTGGATCAATACTCAATATATCAATTACAATATTGCAATATTTATGTAAGTTCAATTTGTCCAATTTGATACTTCATTGACATAACTGAATATTGAACCACCACTAAATTGGCACTCATTATAAAACTTGTATGCCATTTGTTACAGCATTAAATGATTCATTCAATACACGAGAAAGTCATCTGATTATTAATAATAACATCACTTGGACAGTGGATAGCAGTAATCAGTTAGAACACTAGATGGTGACACAACAACAGAAAAAGAATAATACCTGGGAATTCGATGGAGTAATGAAAGTAATCATACTCACACTCAAATTCAAATACAGCAGGCTGACGTTGTTTGTTTTCGTCAGGCGTTGCTGTATGATTTCATAAATCAGTGAAAGTAATCACATTGATATTAAATGCAATGGTATTATGCAAAGAGCTTCTTTTGTAGTGAATGATATTGTTTGCATTTTATTTATCGCTACAATTAAACTGTTATGTTGCTCATACGTATACCATCTGACATAATACTAACATTATGTAAGTCTTGAATGCAATGACTCATTTCCCAAAATATATATTAAATCATTGCTGAGTTGTGTTGGTAAAAACAACTGCTTGGATATGGTAAAATCTAGATTCCCACCCTTTGTACTGATCCTGAAGCACCTCAATGGGATTTATATACTGCAATGTTAAGCCCATATTTGCAAAACTGGTGGAGGGAAGCTCGAGCCTTTTTGAATAAAAAATATATAATGCTACAAAACATTCCAATAGGACCACTATAAAAGGGTGTTCCATAAATACAAATTAGACGCAAATATATGCCATTACAAAAGTGTGATCCACACCCATCCCCTGACCAATTTATTCTACACACTACCCCTATGGGCTCTCTACATCACATACACAATTTAAACCGTATGTACCTAAAAATACAGCTTTATTTTAATTTGTATTCAAAATATAGGACCTGCCTACAAACTATTCCAAATCGGGCACGTTACATCCAGTACATTCAGCTAGCAGACAGTTACATACATCCTAAACTGCCAGAGATATATATCTGTATGTCGCGAAGACGCGGGGATTTGTATTTAATGCTGCACGCACTATAGACTGCATTGAAAACCGTGGCTTAACGAAGTCATAACATGCACAACGCTCTGAGACAAGGCCATTAAGAAAACACTATTTATAAATAATTACAAGTAACGCTGATTGTGAGGTTTGCTTATGTTTATTAATAATAATTGCAAGAAAGAAAGCGCATCAATACACGATCAACATAAATGTTAATATGCAAGGTCCACTCATAGGTTAATTCGGCAGTCACCATGTTTACGCTGGTCACAGTAGACGTTAACCTTTGTCGTGCATGTAAGAAGTCCATAAACAACCCTCAACACGAGGTGGAACGACATCCTGGACCGTATATGCATTCGAGACTGGCTAGGTGCGGGCCGGAACATCGCGCTAACCTTAGACATGAACCGCTAACGTTTGACATGAACCGCTAACCTTTGACATGTAGAACGACGTTCTGGACCGCTCGACGTTCTGGACCGCCACACCGGTTTC
>JAODUO010001401.1:35000-42500 GCA_025642075.2 Ridgeia piscesae | reverse complement strand
GTGGCGTGGCGCGCGTGTGCGTGCGCGTGCGCGGTGCGGCGTGCGCGCGTGCGCGTGCGCGCGCGGCGCGCGTGCGCGCGCGTGCAGCGGCGTGCGCGCGCTGCGCGTGCGCGGCGCGTGCGCGGCGCGCGCGCGCGCGCGTGTCGCGCATCGCGCGTCGCCCGCGCTGCACGCGCGCAGCGCGGCGCGCGGCGCTGCACGCGCGCGCGCTGCACGCGCACGCGCATCGCGCGGGCACTGCCGCGCGGCAGCGCGCGTGCTGCGACGCGCAGTTCACGCGTGCACGCGCGCACGCTGCAGCACGCTGCAGACGCGCGTATCGCGCGCACGCGCGTATCGCTGCGCACGCGACGCGTGCACGGCACGCTGCGCACGCCGAACGCGCGACGCGCGCATCGCGCAGACGCCAGCACGCGCACGCGTGCAGCACGCTGCGACGCTGCACGCTGGTATCGCCAGCACGCGCGACGCTGCACGCTGGCAACGCGCGGCACGCTGCGCACGCAGCACGTATGCACGCGCATACGCTGCACGCTGGCATCGCGCAGACGCGCACGACGCAGTACGCCGCAGATCGCCAGATCAGGCACGATCGCGTACCGACGCGCACGCTGCAGACGTCGCGTACGCTCAGCGCGCGTACGCGCGCACGCGCACGCGGTACGCGTGTACGCGGTACGCGCGCGACGCTCGCGGACGCGTGTACGCGACGCTGCAGCACGCGATGCGGAGCGTACGCGTACAGACGCGGTACGCGGTCGCGTGACGCGTACGCGTGACGCGTACGCGTTGCGTACGCGTACGCGTACGCGCACGCTGCGCGTACGTGTACGCGTACGCGGTACGCGTGTACGCGCTAGCTACGCGCGTGTACGTGGTATGTGCGTAGTGGCGATGTGCATGTCTGTATGTATTTATATCTACGTGTAGGTATGTATGTGTTTATGTACGTATTTATGGTTAGATGGTTAGATGGTTAGATGGATGGATGGATGGATGGATGGATGGATGGATGGATGGATGGATGGATGGATGGATGGATGGATGGATGGATGGATGGATGGATGATGGATGGATGGAGGATGATGGATGGATTGATGGATGGATGGATGGATGGATGGATGGATGGATGGATGGATGGATGGATGGATGGATGGATGGATGGATGGATGGATGGATGGATGGATGGATGGATGGATGGATGGATGGATGGATGGATAAATGACTGGCGTTTGACACTGTTTATGTTTCATATTTCGTGCAGTCAATCAAAATACTCTTGATATGAAGATAAAATGAAGTACGTATAAGTAAGTGTCTGTTTTTTTCCTCTTCAAGAAACCGCCAACATTAAAGTAACCGTGAAACATTGATGATCTTCAATGATGCTGTCGTTGGTATGTATGTTCTGTGAAATTATGTGTCATACTATTCAAAGCATCCGCATCTGTCAACACTGTACGTTACACGTAAATACACATGGCTACTTGTGTGGGTAACTTAATAATCTTCCGAAGAATGGCCCTGCACAGGTATCAATCAACCTTCCATGACGTACTCATAGCATCAACAATTTATTTCTATTACATTTAAGGTTGAAGCACTACAGTTTATGTGCGTCCAATTGCTACATGTATTGCGCTATTACTGCTGAGGGTTCAATATGCAAATATCATGGCTTCCTGCCAAGCCTGCCCCGGAACTTGTGTTTCGTGTTCCCTATACCTATAGAATTTGCAATGCGCCTTGAGCAGTTTTACTCTGAGAGGTGTGGCAACGTCACTGTGTAACAAAATACATGTTTACTTTCATATAACACCAATTTCTCTCTCTCTCGCTCCAGGTGTCTGCCGTTGTCGTGGTCATGGTTCTTTGCGTCATTTGGGGGGAAGTGAGCGGAGAAAAGTTTTCGTTAGACGAATGCAGAGCGATATGCGAAGATAACAAAGGCGCATGTTACGAGCGTTGCGATGCAAAAGGATTTTCGTGTGCCCGGACACTGAAACTATGCGAAGAAATTTGCATAGACCTTTATTTTTGCTGCCTCAAGGAATGCCGCAAATATGCTGGTATTTAATAAGCACATCGGTGAGTTATAGGACTAGAATTCACAATTGCTAATCGAAAGTAAATAATAAGCATCACAATGCTGCAAACGTGTGTGGTGGTATATTGTCTACAATGTCCGGACTGCGACCATCACTACATAACGGAAACAGCGAGACCACTGGACATGCGAGTTAAAGAACACCTATATCGTGTCGCAAACCCATATCAGCGATAAACGAACACAAGTTGAAAACAGGCCTCCAGTGTTCAACGAGGAATGTAAAAATCCTAGTCTTCTAGAACTATCAGGAAGGCCATCAACATAAACAGTGGAAACCGTCACCAAACAGAGACATAGGCCAGGTCATGCTACAGCTCATGTCACATGATGTAAGTCATGTCACATGACCGTGAAAATTAGACCGCTGAAGAAGGCTGTGAGAAGCAGCCGGAATAGTACTAAATGATATGGTGTACCTTCGAGATGTATTGCGAACATACTGGCACGTAAAACGTAATCATTTAACGCACCTGAGTCTGCCTACACGAACAAATGTAGCTTTGCACATTAGATGGTCGTTGGTTGCCAATCGGAATGGTAACAAACTTTATTCATTGGTCCATAATAATGACTTATCATATGTTGTGGTTCTTCTGTGATGCCTGGATATGTTTGGCTTTCTCTATTGATATTTACACACTGTTATTTCCATCAACCGTCTCCTCGTCTTTCGCTTTCCCTTTCACCCTTTTGCCAATCATTCAATAAATCTCTACACGCATTCCTCCCAGTGTCATCAAGGTCGTCCTTATTTCACTCTTTCTTATACACTCCGGACATCCGCTTGCTTGGCCAATAATATTCCATTAACCTTGTCCAAACGTCTTCTGGTCAGTGGCTTCTTCGACACATTCTTTCATTCCAGCCGCCTCCATCAGCTCTTCCAATGGTCGTTTGGATGGTGTCTTTACATTCAGATCCAGCTATTCTCTTGCATAGTTTTCCATTGTTTTGTCTGACATTACTATGGTTATTGTATTTGTATGAAAGCGATCTTACTGCGCATATTACGACTTGTCAGTAACAATGGTCACGTAACTTGGTATGAATAATAGTTCAAACTATTATTGTTATGATTACATAACTGTTGCAGTGTTTGTATTCTTTGCAGAAACGTTATATTCGGATTACCTAGTTGAACATGCCATATAATGTTAAGTATGGGCGTATTCGATAACAACGTAAAACAGAAATTGGGAATAGCAACTAAGATTCATAACTAATTTCAATTTTATGTCTATGTTTAATTTAATTTACATGTTTGTAGGGTACATGCAAGGAATTAACACAGGCTAGAATTTGTATCATTATTTTGTTTGTTTAACTATAATATATGAACATAGATGCACACACACACGCACGCACGCACGCACGCACGCGCACGCACGCACGCACGCACGCACGCACGCACGCACACACGCACACACACACACACACACACACACACACACACATATATATATATATATATATATATATATATATATATATATATATATATATATATATATATATAACATACATTCACTATCGGTTAACCGACTCCTGTAATTCAAGAGAGAACCGGAGCCGGAACTCGGCAATCATTGTATTCATTCAATGCAATGTATTCATTAGATGCTATATAAATTAGCATGTTCTTATTAAAAGAATACACATGTGTGGTTTCTTTAATATTTCATATTCATTGTATGTTTATTTATACATATTAATATTTCTGATAGAATGATTAAATTATCGGAAACAATATCTTTAATTCTACCGTAGAGGCGTGAAAAGCACTTCCAAATTCTTCCAAAGTAAGATAGTAATATGTGTTAACATGCATCCTAAATAAATAACGATAACAGAAGTAGGTAACTCGTATCCGCCTATCCTGTCTACAAACTTGTTAACGTGAAGACTTCATATGTGTATTGTATAACACAACACATTGTACCACATATGTATTGTACCCTTGGCACTCGTAAACTAAATAACGATTCGTTTAGTATCAAGCGTCTCACGTTTGAAAACAATATCGTGACCATCACATGTTATTGCCGAATGTTACAATGCAGATAACATGGTTCAAGCATCAACCACTCGACCTTCGGTATTGGACTCCAAAACGAGCCACTGTTGAATATTATTTGTTTAACCTTTGTACACAAGGAACACTCGACCTCTCAACTCGCACTGAAGGGATAATGAATGGTGCAATTGGGACTACCACACATTTTAATCTTTTAGAATATGATTAAATATATATATGTTCCTGTGTCAGCTCTCTGCCAAAATCTGTCCACCATTGACGTTAATTAAAGGTAAGTTTGTGTATGCAAACGTTGTCAGTTATCAACATTGCGCAAAGCGCATTACACTTTATTGCCTGGCAGACCTGTTCAATCGAACACCGTCCCGGCTTCTCTGAGAAGCATCCAGCCATGCAACAATTAATGCGCGAAGACTATATGTACATACGTATCCACAACTTTCTATTCCCATGTACGCATTCACACAGTTGAGTGAATTGGAGCAATGTACAGTGCAAATAACTTACCCGTGGTTTTGCACGGCAGCGTAAGATTCGTACTCTGGTTCTGCTTGTCGAAGATCCGAACCTATAGTGACTGCGTCACTGCTCTACGTACGCGAGTCTTTTATTTTGATACTCAGGAACAACTAGCTGAGTTCTACATAACCATGTTGCGATCCACATTCGTTATTAACTGAACAGATTTTGTGATAAACGGACAAATATACTGAGATCTTCCCGTATTTACCCAGAAGAGCCAAGCAATAAAGCTGAGATTTACACATTTACGACTATAGACACACACATGAAAAGACGTTCAAGCCCACATCGCCCACGGGCCGTGTGGCAGATTGAGATATTTGAATACAAACTGCTACAAGCAAAACGATTTTTCAGTACACAGTCTGAACACTTACAAAGCCCATCCTCTGACGTATTCAATAATGTACAACAACGGAACAGTTGCGCATGGAAATCGTAAATAACGTTTGTTACAGGAAAATAATGAACTTTGATGTAATTTCGACGGAATATGTTACCATATCCCCATTATATATTCACAAATACATTGATTGACCTGCGAGTGCACATACCAAATACACGTATACGCTAACTTTGTTATAATTAGAAGAAAAAAAAGTAAATGGAATTCGAACAATAATATTTGACCTATAAAAGGACAACGGTTAACAGTTATACAATGTATATTTAATTATGCCAAGTGACACACTGTCAAATGTGTCAGAAGCAATAAGTATAACATAACACGCGGGCAACAACACAAACAACAACAGTTCAGACGTCATCACGTGATACGTACAATAGAAGACGTCAGCAGCGTCAAATGTCTTGGAGCAAATGTATCTAAGAATGTTAGTTGCACAACATAAATTCGTATCAGGATTGCCTTAGCAACAGCAGCAGGCGAGATTGGAGATGGTCTGGAGAAATAGTACCATACGTTTCACAAATGTTCGGGTAATTAATTGTATCCATCTTTCTATGCAGCTGTCAGACGTGAGCACGTCTTACTGATGCTTAAGTAAAATATCAAAGCATTTAAGACCATGCCCTTCAGCAAACGGCTCCGTTTCTGCTACATGGAACATAAGACCAACAAGAATGTGCGGAATATATCTCTAATGGACTGACAGGAACATCTACGGCAATTGTTAAGAGAAGGTTTGGGCACTTAACAAAACACACTAGCATCCCGAAGTCAATCCCGCATGGCAGACGCCGCCGGGGTTGTCAGAGGAAGAGCTGCATGGACAACCAAGGAATTATCCCATTAGCACTCAAGTCGGGCATTGACGGTCACCCCGAATCTCCTCAGGTCGGCCATAGCCGGCCAGCAAATACAGCACTGCGTTTGAATTCGGTTTACGTGGTTGCATCTAGTGATTAAGAGACATAATCAATGCGACACCTATCTAGACATATAACATTAAATTATGGCTATTATGGGTACTTCCGTTCTCAAAAATATTTAACGCGTTTTCGAAAATGTAACAGCAATAGTTTTTGTTTTTGAACATTTAAAAATATCCTCCTGCCAGGAGGTTGGCCATGTATACAGTTAAAATGTGTAACATGTTATAACAATTTATATACCATTGTGTAGATAATGTAATGTTCTTTTAAATAAACCCAACTTGTAGCAGTAAAAAGCCAAGCATAAAAAAGTTACACCGCAACAAAATATTTGTTTTACAAAAAGTTTCAAAATGTCTTAGTGTCTGTCAATCACGAAATGGTCAACATATTTTAAAGCTACAAAACAGTTTTGACACCACTGTGTAGGTACTGTTATTATCTACAACATGCCTACAACATGCCATTGCGAGAATTGAATAATAAAGGCTCTACAGCAAAGAAAATGGCGCAAGCAATATTTTTAAACATCTAGGTCAAATATTTGAGGAGGTACAGGTTTCACGTTAAAATCGGCTGAGTGCTAATGGGTTATGCGAGTAAGCATTTAAGGTAGCCAAATTCCACAGTCAAGGGTTTGTCACATGGAAGGACCTATTCGACGAAACTGACTATGTTACTTCGTGTTAATTACTAAATGTTGTGACATATTCTCTACAACAGATTGGCCAGATGGATCGGTGCAATGCCGTTTAGACACTGAAATACATGAATAGGAATCCGACATCTGATGTATGTGAGTATATATTTATGGGAAATGGGTGTACTTAGTTCAGGTATCCTATATTTAGGATTTTTGGAACATGAAGCAATGACCCTAATGGGTGGATGTGAACTCTAAACTCATGATGACTGATCAGTCAAGCGTAATCCTTTCCGATATAGAATATACCTATAAAAAGAGGGGGTTTATAGGAGTTGCCTAAAAGTGCATAACATATATATTGAACAAGAGTACGCGTATATACAGGAAGCACAGGAGCGCATGCAGCCGCTACACTCCCATGTCAATATACATTAAACAATTATCATTTATGCAAGATCGACTATAGAAGTTGATGTTCTCCCTTCTGTCCTGTTAAAAATATGATTAAACATATTTGGTTGTTTATTTTTCCTTTTTTATATTTTTGTTGTAGATGGTGTACATTTAAATGCGAGAGTGACCCTGTTGTACTGGAAAAACATGATATATGCAGTGAGAAAATATAGTCTGAAATGAAAAAATAAAACTTAAGCAGGGCATTGCGAACCTGTGGTGCAGCCCGCAGTGCCGCTACTGCTGGCCACCTCACACCTCCACAATCCTCGTGATGTTGTTTATTAATAATTAATACATAGAACTATCCCCTGGTTGGTAAACATGTAAAACACCAATAATAGTTCATTACTGTATGCCTAAACTTATGTCATAGCACCGTAGCAGAGCCGTAATGTA
>JAODUO010001401.1:17500-27500 GCA_025642075.2 Ridgeia piscesae | reverse complement strand
GAACTACGAAAATCACTTATTGCCCTTTCCTCAGACACACAGCTTGGTACTCATTGCCCTAATCCAGTTCTCCCTCTGGCGAGCCGCGGAGGCTGCCGATGTCCGGCTTGTGATGATGTGCCTACGAAACTGCGACACGAGACGGGCGCGATGTGATCACAACTGTACACGTGGCAACTACTGCGCCAGCTTCATAAACTGGTGCAAAGACATGTGTATACAAACTCAAGCTATATGCGTAATAATATGTGACATAAATCCACAAAGCATGCTGATACTTCGGGATTAAAATATCTATTCAGATTACTTGCAATTTTTCTCATATGATTACGTTAAACTATAAACTATTATAGGATTCGAGTTACTTCCGTGCGCTTGATGTGAAACTGACGGTCGAGTCTGATTTTGTCAATTTGATTATGTCAGGCACACTGCAAAGCCAATCTTAGCCAATACTATCGCTAGGCTCGCTTAATAGGCTCTCGCCCGGATGTGTGACATTGCCGGGAAGATAGTGTGGCTCTGAAACTGCCTTTTGAATATTATCTGCAACATGACAACACTCAACAATATTCAAAATAACATAACGAAACACATTTGACTATTTAATTGATGTATTGTATGTCGATATAACCATTGTTTAAAGTTGACTCGAAAGCAGTATTACCTTATGCAAAATATTTTTTTTCTGAATTGTAATGTTAGATAAATGTATATTATTGTTATTATATAATATATATATATATATATATATATATATATATATATATATATATATATTACATTGTAATTTATGAAGTTATCATTTTTTTATATATGTATACAAATATTATATATATATATATATATATATATATATATATATATACATATATATATATATATATATATATATATATATATATATATATATATATATATATATATATATATATATAACAACAAACTATGACCTCATTTCAATGTTATTTGTTTAATGACAAAGTTTGTAATTTATAATTAGTTATAATGAGTTTCATTTAACGCTAGTTAAATAATAAGATAGTGTGGTATACTTGAACGCTTTGCCGTCAAAAGATACATTTTGTTTCTGTTCTTGTTCTTGACACGTACGCGGTGTAGTGCTTGCAGCCATTCGTAGATATATTATGATGTCAACGATAACAGCTGGTGAGAAGTTTAAGAATTTGTTTAGGTCCACACTTTGTGTAACCAGATAAACGTTAATTTGGCCACCGATGGGAAACTAACTGTAGGATGACCCCGTGTACACTCACATGTGTATATGTGTGTACACATGGTACACATACACATTTCTAGAATATGTGGCCGCATCTGTGAAAGTCTACCTAGTGCATAACATTCAGCTCGAAAGCCAGTATAAGAAAATCATTTGATTCATGTACGGTCATGCACACACGCACACCTCCAACACACACAAACAAACACTCACACAAATACAGACACATACACACCCAATATAAACACACATACATACTCACATACATACATACATACATACATACATACATACATACATACATACATACATACATACATACATACATACATACATACATACATACATACATACATACATACATACATACATACATACATACATACATACATACATACATACATACATACAAATACATGCACACACGCACGCACGCTGCACACACAGCGTGTGTGTGTGTGTGTGTGTGTGTGTGTGTGTGTGTGTGTGTGTGTGTGTGTGTGTGTGTGTGTTTGTTTGTTTGTGTGTGTATGCGTGTGTGTGTGTGTGTGTTTGTGAGGAAAGGGCAACAAGTGAATTTCGTAGTTCAACATATCTATCTCTCTTCTCTTCTCTTCTCTTCTCTTCTTCTTCTCTCTCTTCTCTTCTTTTTCTTTTTCTTCTCTCTTTTTCTTTTTCTTTTTCTTCTTCTTTTCTCTTCTCTTCTTTTTCTTCTTTTTCTTCTTTTTCTCTCTTCTCTTCTCTTTTCTTCTCTTTCTTTTTCTTCTTCTTCTTCTTTTTCTTTTCTTCTTCTTCTTCTTCTTCTTTTTCTTCTTTTTCTTTTCTCTTCTTCTCTTTCTCTTCTCTTCTCTTTCTCTCTTCTTCTTCTCTTCTTCTTCTTCTTCTCTCTTCTTCTCTTCTTCTTCTCTCTCTTCTCTTCTCTCTCTTTCTCTCTCTCTCTCTCTCTCTCTCTTTTCTCTCTTCTTTTCTTCTTCTCTTCTTCTCTCTCTCTTCTTCTTCTCTTCTCTTCTCCCTCCCTCTCTCTATCTATCTCTCTTTTCTCTTCTCTCTCTCTCTCTTCTCTTCTCATCTCTCTCTCTCTTTCTCTCGTCTCTCTCTCTCTCTCTCTCTCTCTCGTCAATCTCATCTATCTTTTTCTTTTTTTTTCTAATCATCAATCTATCTATCTCATCTATATATCTATCTATCTATCTATCTATCTATCTATCTATCTATCTATCTATCTATCTATCTATCTATATATATATATATATATATATATATATATATATGTATATTGTGTGTGTGTGTGTGTGTGCGTGGGTGTCTGTGCGTGTGTGTGTTTAGGGAGGAGGGAGGGAGGAGGGAGGGAGGGAGGGAGAGGAGGGAGGGAGGGGAGGAGAGGGAGGGAGGGAGGAGGGAGGGAGGGAGGAGAAGAGAGGAGAGACAGAGAGGGGAGAGAGAGGAGCGAGAGAGAGAGAAGCAAGTAGAGGAGGTGAAAGAGAGAGACATAGAGAGAGAGTGTGTGTGAAGAGAGATAGATAGAGAGAGAGAGAGAGAGAGAGAGAGAGAGAGAGAGAGAGAGAGAGAGAAGAGAGAGAGAGAGACAGACAGAGGAGAGAAGAGAGAGAGAGAGAGAGAGAGAGAGAGAGAGAGAGAGAGAGAGAGAGAGAGAGAGAGAGATGTAGAACTACGAAAATCACTTGTTGCCCTTTCCTCAGACACACAGCTTGGTCCTCGTTGCCCTCATCCAGTTCTCCCTCTGGCGAGCCACGGAGGCGGCCGACGCCCGGCTTGTGACGATGTGCCTAAGTAACTGCGACATGAGACGGGCGGAATGCGATCACAACTGTACACGTGGCAACTACTGCGCCGGGTTCATAAACTGGTGCAAAGACATGTGCAAACAAGCACAAGCGATGTGCACTACAATATGTGACTTAGATCCACTAACCATACTGATGCTTCGGGATTGAAACATCTGTTGAGATTACTTGCAATTGTATTCATATGATTACGATAAACTATGTATTGTAAATCAATATAACCATTGTTTTAAGTTGATTCGAAAGCAGTATTACCTTATGCAAAATAATTGGTATCTGTATTGTAATGTTAGATGAATGTATACGGAAAATGTATATAGTGTATATTATAACTGTATTATATATATATATAATATATATATATATATATATATATATATATATATATATATATCGTTATCCGATAAATAATATATAATATACATTTATATATATATATATATAATATATATATATATATATATATATATATATATATATATATATATCCTAGTAGATTTTCGTTATATTTTTATATATGTACTACAAACAAGTATGACCCCATTTCAATGTTATTTATTTAATGACAAAGTTTATAATTTGTAATTATTTATAATTATAATAAATATAAACAAACACACACACACACACACACACACACACACACACACACACACACACACACACACACACACACACACACACACACACACACACACACACACACACACACAACACAACACACACACACACACACACACACACACACACACACACACACACACACACACACACACACACACACACACACACACACACACACACACACACACGCTCACACACATTTTAATATTTTCTCTAATGTGTGAGTCGTGTGTAAATTATATTTCGGATGTTTTACATGCATGACACACCGATGACTCCGTACGTGTCAATTGGTGTTCTCATTTATTCGGTGCGTATGGAAGGCCAAGCGAACCTACGAGAGGTGACCGTCTATAACCACCTGTGACTTAGCACGCATTTACTTTGTATGTAGACCACTCGTGGATACTCAGCAGTAAGCCCCATCGTCTGAAATATGAATTTTCGGTAACATTGTTAGTAAACTGCACCGCATAGTTACGGTTTCACACAAACAGGCAATCTTTGTCTTGGAGACGCAACTGTTTGTAGGCAGCACTGAATGCCTCAAGTATAGGGATAAATCCGGCGACTGCGTTCATCCGAGAGTTACACTCGTGTCTATCTCACTATCAATTATGGACGCACGCATTCCGGTTAGTAGCAACTGCCGTCAACTTTGCCGTTTTTTTACGTTAGCTTACTCAGTAAACTTTATAAAGGCTGCATCGACTTTTTACCTACGCATACAAGTTGACAATACTTGCGTTTGCTGAATCAGTTCCAGATGATTTATATAGCAGTTTCAATGACTAGATGAATGTATCGAAAGAAAGGCAGGTAATAATATCTAAGTTATGTAACAAAAAAATAAAATAAAACATAGCATAGTGACAACCATTCCATTCACTAAGTTGACGCGCAGTCACTTTACACATGTAACTTTAGGGTATAAATGATTATATTCTGAATATAGACATATAACCAAATTTACACTAATTAGTATTCGAACTGTGGTTTGCATGTATTTCGTCTAGACCTTTGTCGTGTTGGGAAACTATGCACTACGTCACAACTACACAACTAGATTCGAAAGTTTCATTCGGTGGCATATACTTCACATAGAACAAGAACAAGAACAAGTACAAGTACAAGTACAAGTACAAGTACAAGTACAAGTACAAGTACAAGTACAAGTACAAGTACAAGTACAAGTACAAGTACAAGTACAAGAACAAGAACAAGATTTTTACTTTTTTACCCCAAAATAAGTACATGAATACAATAATCATAAGGTGAAACATAAAAATAAAACGTCATACATCAGTAATTTCAAACAGTGAAATGGGGGTCAGTGACTCCTGTTAAGACTGACAAGTCACAAGAGCCACTAGTAGTAATTATACATTTAGTTAACCTCTCAATATAGGTATGTATAGTAATTGTTTCTTCAATACAATTTGTTTTCTCTTAATTGTTTATTCTGTCTTTTGACGCGTGTGTACATGCTTCTCTGTAGTATACGTATGTAGAAATAATTAAGTAACAATAAAAATGCATATACTATTTCATTGCATCTATCCATATGTGTGCATATTAAAATTCTAATGACGTTGTGTATTAAACTGAAATATGTAACAATCAGATATTGTACATACATTTTGATATTTGTTTAAGATATAAATTTTTATGTAATACGCAAACCCACGTAAACTGTGAGTAACAAAACTAATTCTGGAGTATCATTTATAATATGAGGCAAATTGTATTTAAGACACTGGCAAATTCATGTCTTGTCATAAATGTGTGTATATTTGTAGCTTTGCGGGTATCATGACTGTATATTATAATTGGGGATAATATTCCAATTTAATAAGTAAACTGGCACATTATCATGCCTATATTTATAGAACAAAAATAAGTTCTTGCAGTTTTAATTGATCATCTATTTTCAATATTTGACGTATTTTTAAAAGTGGTTCAATGTGTGAATTGTACCTGTTCAAAGTTATTATTCAAACTGCCTTTTTGAATTCTCAAAATTCGACTACCTTTATATCACCAAATCGTAATACAATAATTAATATGTGATAGGTTTAGAGAATTGTATAGAAGTATTTTTTTGTCTAGCGGCAGTACATGCTTTAGTTTGTTTAAAACGCCTGTAGTTTTGGAACATTTATTTGCAATTTTATTTACGTGTTTTTTCCATGTAAGATTGGCGTCCAGGGTTAATCCTATAAAATTAAATTCATCCACTTGTTCGATATTTATGTTATCGGTTTTAAGAGTAAGAGTTCGGGTCTCTTTTGTAGGTACATGAAAAATCATATATTTATATTTTTCTTTGTTTAAGGACAATTTATTTATATTTGGCCTTGTGTTTATTTTGTGTGCTATCAGTAAATTGGTTTAATGTACTGGACAGTGTTGTATCATTTGCATACTACATAATAAAGTTAAATATGTTACTGACTTGTGGGAAATTATTAATATAAATAGTAAACAATAAAGGTCCTAAAATTGATCCTTATGGAACTCCGATTTTTACTGGAAGGGTTTCTGATTGCATTCCATCAATCTCAACATACTGTCGTCGATTGCTTTAATAACTTTCAAATAAAAGTAGAATCGAACCATCCAATCCATAAAACCTTAATTTATAAAATGTTATGCTCAATTGTATCAAAGGCCTTTGATAAGTCAAGAAATATATCAATTGGCACCTCATTTTTGTCATTTGATTTATAATTTTATCTACTAATTCAAGCGCACCATACTCACTGCAGTGTTTTGGTCTAAAACCATATTGGTTATCGAAAAATAATTTAGCTTCATTAAAATATGAAGATAACTGATTAACGATAATTGCCTCTAGTACCTTTGATATCGTTGTTAATAAAGAGTCTGTAGTTTTTAAATGATGTGGGATCACCCTTTTTTAAATTGGAGTTACTTTGGCAATTGTTTATCTGGAAAATTCCAGTATTTAGCACTTGATTTATTACCAGAGTCAATGATTTGATGATTGCAGGTTCAATTATTTTTAATAATTTTGAAGAGATACCATCGAATCCACAACTATGTTTTGTGGGTAAATTATGTATTATTATCTTTACTGCCTCTTCATCTACATTGTTTATTTTAAAAGTTGAGTGTATTTGTCTATTTAGGTAATAAGTAAAATATTTGGTTCCTTCATACTTGGTATGTTTATATCTATTACATTTTACTAACTTGTTTGGCATATGTATAGTTTTAGCACGTGTAATTTATTTGTAGATTATATCATAATTACAATTTTGGTCAGCAGTTGGATTTTTATTTAGTTTGTCATAAATGTTACCTGATTTTATTTCATTCATAACACTTATCATTGCGTCCGCATATACGGTATTTATTTTTACATATTTAGGAGGGGAATGTAATTTTTCAGTATTATGCATAATCATAAAATACGGTTGGTGATCGGAAAATCGTTTAGTTGATATCCCTGCGGTATATTCTAATATTGATTTATGAAGTCTACAAAATAAATTATCTATCAGAGTTCCAGTTGTTCTAGTAAATCTAGTTGGTAGGGTTATTTGAGGATACAGACAATGAGATATTACCGTGTCATAGAAGCAAATAAACATGTCATTTACATTTAGTTTACGATATCATTATTACAGTTATCCAATCTCGATATAGTTGGTGTAAATTCATCTATAAATACGTATAAATCTTCATTTCGCATTCTCGGAGATCGATACATATTTCCAATAATAAACGTCTTAGATATATAATTACCCTGTACTTTAACTATCAACCCTTCCCAATGTTCATAGGTATTGAGGTTAAATGTTACTTTTAATTTATACTGGTCATCTACATATATTATCAGCTTTACTGGTACATGTTTTACCCTGTGATATACAGTCATAGCCTTGTAAATGAAATGGCGATATATCCTCACTTTCATCTATCCATGTCTCTTGAAGACATATTATACTAAACTTAAAGTTTACAGTATTTAGTTCTCCTGTGAATGCCTCAAGTTCAGAAACTTGGCATTTATAGACTGAATATTTGTACTTAAAATACTAAAAGAGTTTTTGTTTTCCTTAGCTAACTTACTAAACTGGTCGAAATCATAGGACGAACGACGAATTATTTGTTGTCCGTTTGTGTCAGTTTCATTTTCATTTATATGTAATATATTTGTTAAGCAGTTGTTTAGAATACCTCCTGAATAGGAGAGGAAAGCTTCGTTACAAGTCATTTTCGATTAATTGAAATTATTTCATTATATTGTAATTAAAAACGAGTCTTTGTATAAAGATATTGTGATAGATATACGAAATACAATTCATTGAGTTGTACATTTCCAAGCACACTACAGTTCTTACTAAGGTGTTAATATACGTGAAAGCTTGTAATTGAGTAGAGATAACCATCGCATTGATTTCAATATGAAACATAACAAAAAAGAAAGGAAAAGGTAATTAGGCTCTGAGTTAATGACACGAAATGTTCATAGGGAGGAAGTAGTTAAAATGAAATATATGTTTAGACGATCTAAAAAATAAACCTGCACATAACGATAGCGAAGTCAAAAAAAATTTATTGTGTCTGGGCATAGTGACACAACCAAATACATGTACATCTACACATAGTGGTAGCACTGTAAACAAAACTGTATCAACATAAAGTGTTAGCTTAGTCAACAGAATTAGACAAATGTATTACGTATAACTGAACATAGCAATGGCGTAGTCAAACAATTCTGTCTGCACTTAACTATGGCAGAGAACACAACCACAAGTTTGAATGTCTACATAATAAAAAATTATTATTATTATGACAGCACTGTCAAAAAAAAATTCAGCTTAACAAGTTAGCACAGCCAACAGAACCATACCTAAACAATTACTACGACTACCGGAAAATATTGATTGCTCAGTTTATAAAACTGTTTCTGCAGATAATGCTAGCACACTTTTGTGGATCAAAAAGTAAAATAAGGAATGATTGATATCACCAGATTCAGGTTGTAGGTTATCAATCACCATCGCCGGCTCAATACCCAATAAAGGCAACGTCAGACCGGATTTCTTTCACAACGCCTTCTATTCTCTTTACTACAACTTTGCCATTGAAGGTCCAAAAGTCATTGATTTTTCTTGACTTCTTCAGTTGTCTCGTCTTCTTGGCCAACGCCGCCCGCCGACGTGTCAGGTCTTCGTTGACGTACACCTGCGGTTCATCGCCTCTTTCACGCAAGCGGCGTCTCGCACGGATGACCACGTCGCGCACGTGGGCCGTGGCAAATTTAACAATCACTGGCCGTAGTCGTGTTTGTATGTCCGCACCTGGCACGCGCCGCCCGAGCCGATGACTCGTAACCACGTCGGCGCTCACAATGGGAGGTGTGACTGACATTGTCTCGTTTACAATGGACAGCAGCTTGCCGGTGGTGTTTTCTCCCGTCTGTGCATCGGGGATTCCGAAGAATCGTAGATTAGTTCGCCGTGAATACAGTTCTAGTTGATCAAGACCAGCTTCACATGAGGACAGTCTTGCCTTTAGAGCAGCAATATACTTATCTTTCTTTTCAAGCCGTTCGTTAAGCTGTGATATTTTTTTAGTTAATGTGTCCAGTTTATCAGTGAGAACCTTTGGGTTGAGTACATGGCGTAACTTCTGGAAAACTGCTTCGTTTGACAAAAGTTCTACAAATCTGACCAGCAGGGCGTCTTCTTTTGGTTCTATTTCTGTGGTGTCCGAAGCGCTGTCTCCTCTCCGTTTAGGCATGATGAGGTCTAACTACTTTAAACAAATTCGACATAAATTAGTAAATTTGCTCCCTCGGTCGAAAGATGTCACACCTCGGCAGCCATTTTGAATGCAGACATAGCCGCATACTATATCATGAACTACTGTGGTTTGGTTGTATTCGCTATGGCGTTGTAAATATTAATATACCTTGCGCGAACATATTATTTTCATTCTTCCTTGTGTATCTGTTTTCAGTAGGCGACCTGCACCAGCACACGGCGTGACGTATCACTCACAATGACATCGTTGGTATGTATTTGGGGAGGGAGAGGGAGAGGGAGAGGGAGAGGGAGAGGGAGAGGGAGAGGGAGAGGGAGAGGGAGAGGGAGAGGGAGAGGGGAGAGGAGAGGGAGAGAGGGAGAGGGAGAGGGAGAGGGAGAGGGAGAGGGAGAGGAGAGGGAGAGGGAGGAGAGGAGAGGGAGAGGGAGAGGGAGAGGGAGAGGGAGAGGGAGAGGGAGAGGAGAGGGAGAGGGAGAGGGAGAGGGAGAGGGAGAGGGAGAGGGAGAGGGAGAGGGAGAGGGAGAGGGAGAGG
>JAODUO010001401.1:10000-15000 GCA_025642075.2 Ridgeia piscesae | reverse complement strand
CATACATACATACATACATACATACATACATACATACATACATACATACATACATACATACATACATCACATACACACACACAATCACACACACACCACAAACACACACCCACACACACAAAAACACACACACACACACACACACACACACACACACACACACACATTTTAATGTTTGAGTCGTATGTAAATTATATTTCGGATGTTTTACATGCATGACACACCCATGACTCCCTACTACCTACTGGTGTTCTCAGTTTTCGGTACGTATGGAAGGCCAAGCGGAACCTACGTGATGTGATCGTCTATAACCACATATGACTTAGCATAGGCATTAGCTTTGTATATAGACCACTCAAGGCTACTCAGCAGTAAGCCTCATCGTGAAATATGAATTTTCGGTAAACATTGTGAGTAAACTGCACCGCATAGCTACGGTTTCAGACAAACAGGCAATCTTTGTCTTGGAGACGCACCTGTTTGTAGGCAGCACTGAATGCCTCAAGTATAGGAATAAATCCGGCGACTGCGTTCATCCGAGAGTTACACTCGTGTCTATCTCACTATCAATTATGGACGCACGCATTCCGGTTAGTAGCAACTGCCGTCAACTTTGCCGTTTTTGTTTATAATGGCTGCATCGACTTTTTACCGACGCATACAAGTTGACGATACTTTCGTTTGTTGAATCACTTCCATATGATGTATGTAGTAGTTTCAAGTGACTAGATGAATGTATCGAAAGACAGGCTCGTTTTAGTGTCTAAGTTATGTGATTAAAACTAAAATAAAATATAGCATAGTGACCACCATTCCATTCACTGAGTTGACGCGCAGTCACTTTACACATATAACTTTAGGGTATGAATGGTTATATTATAAATATAGATATTTTTGCTAAAAATACAACTTAACATAAAACCACAATTGCGCACAATATTGTATGTTTACCCAGCATCGAGATGACTTATACATACATTAAGAATATCTGATGATTATTTCTCTACAAAAAAGTATCCAGTGTCGCGTGCACGTATTATGGGAGTAGTGGTTTTATAAAACACAAATAATGTAAATATTCAATAGAACATGATTTGATATACACATGTTTAATGAATCCGCGTGATTAGGAAAGTAAATGGCTCATTGTATAGTATATATATACTTTGTGAGTTTTGTGTATATTTAAAATGGGTAAGGCACACAAGTTAAAGGTACTTGGATTATTGTACACCATTTATCGTAATTTGGTTTATACGTTTTACGTATTACGTATTACGTATTACGTATTACGTATTACGTATTACGTATTACGTATTACGTATTACGTATTACGTATTACATACGTATTACGTATTACGTATTACATATTACACGGTATGACAGATGAGATGACGATTACAGTATTAACGGAATGGAACGAATGAGACGGAGACGAGACGGAGACGGAGACGGAGACGGAGACGGAGACGGAGACGGAGACGGAGACGGAGACGGAGACGGAGACGGAGACGGAGACGGAGACGGAGACGGAGACGGAGACGGAGACGGAGACGGAGACGGAGACGGAGACGGAGACGGAGACGGAGACGGAGAGTAAGACAGAGTCAGAGACAGATATGAAGCTATATATATATATATATATATATATATATATATATATATATATATATATATATATATATATATATATATATCAAAGATGAATATAAATAGAGAGAGAGAGAGAGAGAGAGAGTAACGTATGAAGGTAGAAGGAATGCCCACAGATGTATAATTTTAAACGTAACACTTGGCCATTTCTTGCAGTTATTCGTCTTCATTGTTGTGGCGGTAATGGCGCTTCAGTCCTCTGCACTCCCAAAATCAGTGAGGTTGTGCATGAAATTATGCAAGGACGAATACATGGACTGCATGAATCAATGCATTCACATTAAGTGGCCACGAGACATGGAACTCTGCGAGGACGTTTGCTATGAACGGCTCTCCTTATGCTTTGACGAATGTTAAGATTGTGCTACAGTTATTTGTTATATTCCTGTGTTGCACTCTGGTTGTATTACGGACATGCCCGTGACAGTTAAATGAAATAAAATACGGCGTGTCCAGATGATCATTTTACCCATCGATCGAATCAGGTTTATTTAGCGATCATGTATATTTTAAAATGTGGGTGAGTCAAGGAAATGTACAGTATGCGCAATAAAAACAATATCGTAAACAGTGTCACCTCACTAATTGAATTGATTTTTTATACCTTTTTAACAAAGACAATAAAATGTTGTTTGTTTCTTAATGTTAACGTATGTACAATTTACCGAGTCAATTCAGTCTTATATTCTACGTTTTATTACCTCATTGCTTTAACTTAAATTTACTTCTGAAACAAAGCGCCAAAAATCACATATGAAGACACTTGTTTGGGTACTGCGTCCACGAGGATTCCGATTCTGACATTTGTTTGACGTTATGACATCATTATGACCCAGAAATACAAGATGGCCGCCATCTGGTAGAACAAAAACGTAACTTTTAAACCAGAGCATCTAGAAGCATGTATGAAAACACTTTTTCGGGTAAATAGACCACGAGGATTCCGATTCTGACATCAGTTTCACTTCATGACTTCATTTTGACTCATAAATCCAAGATGGTTGTCATTCGGTCAAAGATTGAGAAATTTGATCAGTTCGAATCAGAGCATTCTGCCTCACTAGATTCTGAATCATCAGATTCAAATGAATCACCCTTCTCCTCTGTACATCATCATCTCCCTCCTCGCTGTCATCTTCCCCGCTCTCTTCAGCTGGCTCTGGTGCAGACAGGTGCGTCGGGCATGCAGGTCGCATCTGGCGGACAGGGCGACAGCGATCATCCACCAGCTCCCAGCTATGTCCGAGTGGCGAGGCGTCGTGCTTCAGGGACGGTGGCACATTAGATACGCCAAGTAGTTGGCGCGGAAGCAAGCGTAGGCTATCTGCATCTGGAGGCTGGCAGATTAATGATTTGTTCTTCGTTCTCTTCCACTTCGCGGCCCGGGCCTCAGCTATGGTGCTACTCTTGTTGTCGCCGTAGATGACATGTCGTGCTCTACCACCACCTCCTCAAGGTCAAGGCTCTCTCCGCACCACAAGAGCTGCCATCGCGCCACAGGGTTCTTCGCCACTTGGTCATATACCGACTTCTTACCCTTACCGTAGAAGCCTGAGCTGACATCACAGCCAGTTATACAGTGCAGCTGCACAATACATTCTGCCTTCTTGTAGGCTACCAGGCCTCGGCAGAAGATCGTCTCCTGCTTTCTCTTGCTACAGATCCTACCTGCCAGCTGCTGCCAGAGGACTGCTGCCGCGACATAAGCATCTGTATCATCCAATATAGCCTGACTCGCGCAGAACTGCGTAAGCGGAAAAGAGGACAGTGTTAACCCGTGACTGGTCAAAGCTGCGGTTCTGCATCGGTTGCTGGGTTGACACGTTGGTGCAGTGGGAGCCAACTGAGTAGATAGTCTCTGCATCAACACTCTGTGTTAGGTCGGTCAGGTAGCTGCGTATCAAGTGTTGCAGCTGCCCCTTGTTGCTGACGCTACACACCAGCGTTTTGAACGCTCTGGCGCAAGGGAAGGGTCTGCCAAGTTCATGTAGGTGTTGGGGACATGTGCCGTACCCTGCACCCGCAGGTCTCGCTCGTCGTCTTTAGTCAAATATGCAGCGTCGTACGGGTCGTTCACACAGATGACACGGTCAGCATCGCCATGGCGAGCAAGGATAATGGATGACACCTTGTGCTCATAGTCCGGCCACTTGTACGGGGTGCCATCTTCCGTCTGCCGATCTGCTGCTGTTGGAGATGCCATACTCCCGATCATGTCCATGTCGACGAGAGCGACGTAGGGTTCCTGCAGGTCTACACATTGCAGAGAAGAGTTTCTGGTGTGATCTTGCTCTATTGCTTCTTCCTGTATGTGCCGTTGGAGTTGAATAAGATCATACACTTCCCGGCAACGCGATGCTCCAGCAACTGGGGCAGGTCCACAAGTTGACTGACCTCAACCAGGTTTATCCCGGCCTTAACAGCAGTCCGCCCCATCTCAACAGCTGTCGCCGTGAGTTCCTCCCCTGGCTTTTTCGCGCCTGGTTCCTTGGCAAACGTCAACCGTTTGCTCAGAGGAACGGATGCATGGAGGGAGGTGTTCTTACTGAACACCCGCTCTCGCAAGACGCTGGTCAGTGTTTCCTCCCCCGCAGCACGCGCTGAGTTGAAGTCCGCAACGAGCTTACCAGATGCAGGCATGGCTGACTGTAGGGTGCGGAGGATGGAACGTATACGGGATGATCACCATTATTTGTCATGTTTGGCAGCGGGGTTCTCGTTCCCTTTATATTCGTTGGGTCTAGGATTTCGATTACTTAACCATTATATATATTACCGTGAAGATGACCATTGAATGACCTTGACCTGACCACATGACCTTAGTTCGATCTGTCACCTTCATAAATTGCATCAGCGCATTGATTTAACAGAAATAATGTGTCTTGGTCAACGTACCCCGAAAAAGTGTCTTCATACATGCTCTTAGGTGCTCTGGTTCAAAAGTTACGTTTTTTTATACTAGATGGCGGCCGTCTTAGATTTAAGGGTACACATTATGTCATAACGTGAAACTGATGTCAAAATCGGAATCCTCTTGGAAGACTTAACCGAACAAGTGTCTTCATACCTGATTTTTGGCGCTTTGGTTTAACAGTACATTTTTCGAGATGGTGCCAGCGGCCATTTGGGATTTAGCCCTCTGGCGGAAAATGCCAGCATTTTTTTTAGAAGAACCGGGGAACTAAATCTTTTTTAAATGATCTATATTAGTCAAATCAGTCGTCAAACCTTAATAGCCAAAGAATGGTCACGACACTGCCATTCTTCACCCTACCATAAGCCCCTTTGAACGAGGTGTTAACCTGACGTTTTAACAAGGATATATTGCACTAATAATTAGGGTAACT
>JAODUO010001401.1:0-5000 GCA_025642075.2 Ridgeia piscesae | reverse complement strand
TTTGTTTTATCAAATGTCAAAACTATATTAGTAGACTAAACTTCGATAATTTCCTCATAGGTTGCATTGGACACAAGGAAGGTTTTAATATTATATAATATTACGAAGTTATCTGAAAACGACCCGAATAAAACACATCTAGTTAAATTAGATTTGAAGGTGTACAACGATTTGGGTTTACCTCAAATAAAAGCACCTGTCCTGACTGCATTTGGTGTTTACGATTTTAATCGTTGCTTTAAACCATCAACGAATCTGTTATGCCTGCGGGTCAATAGCTGATTAGCCGGTGTAAATGTGTCCAACCACCATAACGGTTGGGCACCACGCCAGATACATGACATAAATGTTATACACATACATTATAAATATAGTAACATTCTACCGGTTAACAAAGTAAAATGTCAGTATGCTTGACATTTTGTTTGAAGTTCTTTTGTGTGTCGACCCCCAAAGTCAATCTGCAAATATTTTTACACAAATCAAGTGTCTGCGCCTGGGCCACCCTTTACGTGTCCTTCAGCGTAGTCGCCTCGCTGTTTACCTGTAACACGTGTATACGAGGTGACACTAAGTGTTGAATGTTTCCAATTTTGTTGTATACTTAACGAATGTTCCTGGCATGTGTGGGATTGTACATAGGCACATCCCCCGTGCACACACACATACACACACACACACACACACACACACACACACACACACACACAGACTCTCACACACACACACACACACACACACACACACACACACACACACACACACACACACACACACACACACACACACACACACACACACACACACACACACACACACACACACACACACACACACACACACACACACACACACACCCCACACACACACACACACACACAACACACACACACACACACACACACACACACACACACACACACACACACACACACACACACACACACACACACACACACACACACACACACACACACACACACACACACACACACACACACACACACACACACCCACACCCACACCCCCCCCCCCCCCCCCACCCACACCGTATGTATGTTGCACCGTATGTATATGATAAAGCTGGCATGAAGGAGAATGTCTAAGATTGAGAATGACTATAAGGATGTGCCTGAAAGGAGAATGGTTCAATCAGCTCAAAATACAACCACGCTTTTATAAGAGAAAAATTGTCCGCCTTGCAGCTTTGTCGGGTATGGTTGGACCTATTTGGCAGCATGTGATTAGCGATATTGGACAGTTAAAAGATTAATCACGCCATGCAAGAACAAGTTCGGCATAATTAGACCTTGGATAGTTTTCAGACAATCAATCTCCCCTTTGCTTTCTGAGGGCAGTACTATGCATATATTCGTGAAACATAGTAATATGCTCAGTTTGTATGCAAATATATGCAGCACGATCGCCTTGTTTAGATGCCCTGTTGTACAGCTTTTAGCTACAGTGACTTATCTGTTGTTTAATTATGCTCAATACATATTGTTTGTGAGGAACGTCAAAAAATATTGGCCTACAAAGAGGCAACTGAACACCATTTGGCACACACTTTAACACGTTTGTCGAACGCTGGTCTAAATAATGTATACGTGTAGGTATGTTATAAGAGTTCGCTGGATTTCCAGGATTGACAAGGGCCCGCGAATATTACTTAACATGTTCATAGACACTAAGACATACTTACCTCTAACCACAAGATTATTTTGGCTTCCGTCCTACCCATACTTAACACCGGATGCATAATGATAGGTAGCAACACTTGAAGCTTTGCAATGTCAAGATGACATGATATTTTATGTAAGAAAAAATTTCATCAAACGTTGTTTAGTTACGTCACTAGCATGTTGACCACGACGAATTTCCCAACGTAACAACCATCGCGTAGCCAACCCTTCTTGCGTACTCGAATAGCATAATATAATAATATTATATAACACAATATAGTATAGGGCTTTGCCATAATATATGTGTGTGTCCATTTCAATACGTACACAACACACACACACACAAAAAAACACACATATATATATATATATATATATATATATATATATATATATATATATATATATATATATATATATATATATATATATATATATATTATATATATATGTGTGTGTGTGTTTGTGTACCTGTATCTGTTTAGGTATTGTTTATGCAGTTTATGCAGAGATGACGTCTTAGAAAGAAGGGTTACTTTGGCATAGTTTGAACAATCATCTAATTAATGCATCTATACGATAATATAATAATCGCCTGTTATTGTAATAACTGCCTGATAATGTAACAAAAACGCCTGATAATGTAATAACTGCCTGATAATGTAATAACATCGCCCGATAATGTAATAAACTTGCTGCCTGATACTGTAATAACTTTCGCCTGATAATGTAGTAAACTCCTCTTACCTGATAATGTAATAACGTACACATTTCACGTAGGACTTAGTCGTTTTCGCGAATTTCATGTTGATTTCTTGCACTTAGTCCAATTCATCTATTTCGTCTATTTCGTCTATTTCGTCTATTTCGTCTATTTCGTCTATTTCGTCTATTTCGTCTATTTCGTCTATTTCGTCTATTTCGCCTATTTCGCCTATTTCGCCTATTTCGTAATAATGCAACTTTTGCTAATGGGATCTTTTTTAGATTAAATCCAATATGCTGGTTCCGAATCTGAAGTCAGACATTTCCCAGCAGGTTAGGATTTTGAGTTATACATTCTCGCACCATGTGTTATGCATTCTCGCACCAATTACGAATGACGGGTTCCCTTTCCATGATATAATATCAGGGCATCTATTGCAGTAGGCGTGGGGCTTGCTTGATCAATCCTATCGTGAAAGCCAGATGAAGAAATGGTTTATTAAGGACTGTTTGTTAACGTCTATTCACGTTGTATAGAGCCTGTAAGTGGGTAACGATACATAGCGTGACTCCGCGCGACTGTAGCTTATTGGGGACTAAGCGAGGCTAATTGGGGACTGGACCCAAGAATAATATTCTAACGATGGATGACAGTTGTAGCTTCCGACTGATGAATACTAGGGAAATCAGTTAATAAATAACTTGTGTTATACGTTTCTTATCTGAAATGTCCGATTTAATATTGAGTTTATCACACTATCATAGACACATAGTGATTTACGTAGTGCAGATAATCGACACGATGCTAAGCTGTATGTGTCTTTTACGGGATTTGCGTTTTACATTGCTGTACGTTGTGGTTTCGATAAGCACTTATATCTGACAAGTTGTCTAAATGCCCATAATCATAACACATGTATGCGTTTGGCCCAAACATGTTGTACTGCGTGAAAACTGGCTCTCTTCGTTATTAGTCAAGATCGCCGAACACAAGTACTTGCCGTTATTGCCATGGCAGCCACCATAATAATCGATTACAATTCTTGATTTCCGTGATCATTGTCACCGGCAAAGTGTTTCACTGCTTCTGTTTGTAATAATCCGTCGGACAATATAACTGAAATACGCTATTTCGGGACAGTTCGATTATTACGACCAAAACAAAACAAAGTCCTATATGTTAACATGGAGTATATGGACTTCCTGCCCCCAACTGCCCCCAGCCTCGTTTTCGCGCGCGAGACTTGCACGCCCTATTACGGAATTTGTTGACAACTTCGAGTCTGTACATTCTTGCATGATGTGTTCTTGATCCAATTACACACACACACACACACACACACACACACACACACACACACACACACACACACACACACACACACACACACACACACACACACACACACACTTCCACACACACACACACACACACACACACACACACACACACACACACACACACACACACACACACACACACACACACACACACACACACACACACACACACACACACACACACACACACTCCACACACACTTCCACACACACACACACACACACACTTCCACACACACACACACACACACACACACACACACACACACACACACACACACACACACACTTCCACACACACACACACAAACACACACACACACACACACACACACACACACACACACTAAAAAATATATATATATATATATATATATATATATATATTTATACGTTACGTAATATATGTAACGTGATATGTGTCACGTGATATATGTTAAATATTACATATAATATGTTACATTTAACATATATAATATGTTACATGTTATGTAGTATATATTACCTATTATACGTTACGAGCAACACGTTACATATTACATGTTACCTGTTACATGATACGTGTTATGTGTTACGTACTACACGATACATGTTACGCGTTACATGATTGCGTGTTATGTATTATGTGATATATGTTAAGTGTTACATGTTATGTGTTACATTTTACGTGTTACATGTTACATTTCACGTATTACATGTAAATGTTACATGTTACGTGTTACATGGTACTAATCACATGTTAAGCATTATATGTTACGTGTAGCGTATTACGTGTTTTGATTTATATTTTACATGTTATGTGTTACACGATACGTAATACATGTTACGTGACTGTGTTACATGATATTTGGTATGTGTTACATGTTACATGTAATATGTTACATGTTACATAGTATATGTTATATATTATATGTTACGTGCAACACGTTACGTGTTACAATTTACCTGTTACATGATATGTGTTATGTGTTACATATTACACGTTACGCATTGCAAGTGGTGTGTTTATTTTTACGTTTTACGTGCCATGTGTTACATGATATATGTCAAGTGTTACATGTTATGTGTTATATGTCAAGTGTTACGTGTTACGTGTTACGTGTTACGTGTTACGTGTTACGTGTTACGTGTTACGTGTTACGTGTTACGTGTTACGTGTTACGTGTTACGTGTTACGTGTTACGTGTTACGTGTTACGTGTTACGTGTTACGTGTTACGTGTTACGTGTTACGTGTTACGTGTTACGTGTTACGTGTTACTGTTACCGAGTT
>JAODUO010001400.1:125000-126982 GCA_025642075.2 Ridgeia piscesae | reverse complement strand
GCTGGTCTTCCTCTGGGTCTTTTCCTTTCGTAGGGTTTCCAGGTGGTGATACGCAGAGTATATCGGTTGTCACGTGTCCTGCTGACGTGCCCTGCCTGCGTCCAATTCCGTCTTCTGACTTGTACAATCAAGTATAGACATGAATGTGACAGAGGTTGTGGAGGAGGACATGGTGGTGACATATATTAAATGTGATCTCGGCCTCTTTCACCTGTTTCGTTCCATGTGCCTCATCATAGCATCCCAATTCAACATTAGTTATATTCAAATACTACAATCAATGCATCCCAGTTGTCCTAGCACAACAGAAGCTCGCTTAAAACGTGACGCGGTTGTGGTGCATCTGTTTCCGGTGTAGTTTGCTGCTTTGCGCCTTATCCACCCAATTCACTTCTTAAAATAAGTACTGCATGTTAGGCAAACAAATCATCAATTTATGATACCTCCCTATCTCCCAAACACACTACCTGAACGGGTGACGATGTCTTTATCATCGTCGTTATATCAGTTTTGATCAACCGTATAGCGTGAACGTTTGCTAGATCAAGCGTCTAGCTAAACCGTTTTGCTTATTTTCTCTCTTTTGTGACAACTATACCATTACAACTAATGTCCACTCGCACTGTCTCCGATACACATATCTATGTCATGCTATATCTGATTCTCCCGGTGATCGTCCTACATTATCAACTACATCAACACGTCATAAGGCACGAAGTAGCCGTACCCAAGTAGTTGTCCCGCGTCGCCAGTCTTCACAACAGTGGGCCAGTGATGTTGCCAGAATTCGTCAACCTTGGTCAGATTTGCATGTTCCCCATGTGAAGACACCTGGAAAAAGGTTCCTATTTGTTTGGTGACTAACACCGTTGAAAACAGTAGGCTCAGTTCGTATTCGCTTAAAGGCTTAAACCCCACAGCGACACGGTCTAGACTTCTCTGTCATCTCTTGTCAGCGCCAACGCGGAATACGACTACACACCCACTGTGACGTCACGACAATACGGCAGACGCGCCATCTTCGTTTCTGGCGACACCAGATTGAATAGATGGCGGCATCGTTGATCTAAACGAACTGGAGGGGACCTCTTTCTTCTTCTTCTTCCCTTCAGGTCTGCATTTCCGCTAGGGTGTTTGGCCATAAGGTGCACAAATAGGCCCACCTGTGCGACATTCGGGTACTTTTTACGTACGAGACAAAAGTGCGTGACACATAGCATTACATGATCAGCCGCATAGTTCAACAATGTCAATCTTCGTCCACTGTTTTTTTTACACCCAGTATAAGAAGCCTGCTGCGTCCTGGTATTAAAACCGGGCCGCCGGCGTTCCAGTCGGATGTGCTAACCACTACACTAACCGCGCCTTTTGAAATGAAGTTTCAAAAGTAGGAACAATTGAGGTGGGTTCGCATTCTGCATAAGTCCTGAATTGTTGTCGAAAATAGCACGTAATTCTTATTCTTACTGTCATGCACAGTCCACTGTGCATGGCGCATACCACTCGTCAATTACTTATAAAATAATTCAAATAAGTGAGTACTTAATTTTAATGTAGTCTGGAGTTGGTTGCAGGTAATTAATTGTCACAAGAAACTATGCACCAGGTTTCCAAGTTGATGTCGGTGCACAGCTTCTATCAACTTAAATAACGACCAAAAACAATTATATCCTATATCTATATATAAATATATATATATATATATATATATATATATATATATATATATATATATATATATATATATATATATATATATATATATATATATATATATATATATATATATATATATATGTAAGCTATTGACCATGCAGCGCCGTAGCCAGGAATAGTTTGTATGTGTGGGCATGATTATGACGATGTATTTGTAATAGACATCAAAACCATAACAACTCCATCTTGGCACTGAATTTGATAGAACGTTTAACGACGTTCATCAACTGTAAATGTACATTAATGTAAACGCAATGTTTTCTTAT
>JAODUO010001400.1:112500-115000 GCA_025642075.2 Ridgeia piscesae | reverse complement strand
GGATAGCACGATTGAGCGGTATATCTTGCCTTTAACCCGCATGGACACATGGTGGTTGTTCCAGAGTATCTGGCGTAGTCGTCCATAAGATGTACTAGCCTTGGCCATCCTCCTCTGTATTTCATCGTAAATGCATCCATTACTTGATATAGTGCTTCCGATGTAGCTTAATACCAGTACATATTTCAACTTGTTTACATCAACCATGATATCCTCCTCTCGGGTTCTTGTAGAGTTGGGTTAGTACAGCACATCGCTGTTCACGATGTTAATCTTCAGGCCGAACTTCTTTGACGCATCGGAGAAAGTATCCACTATTTTCTGCATCTCTTCAGCATAGTGTGCAACGAGTGCACTGTCATATGCAAATAGCAGCTGTTTCATAACTATCCGAATAGTCGTGGTCTTCGCTCTGAAATGTGCGACGTTGAATAGGTCAGCGCTCTGTCTGGACTATATGTAGACGCCATCCCCTATGTCTCGGAAAGCATCGTCGAGCATTGCTGATAAGAAGATGGAGATGATGGTGGGGGCCAGTACACCATCCCATTTGACCATATTTGTCACCCTGAACGATTCGGAAACTTCCCCTCCATCACTAACATTCGCCATCATTCCGGTATGTAGAGCCTCGATCATAGTTGTGAACTTCTCTGTGCATCCATACTTCCTCTGTAGCTGACATAACCCGGTCCTCTCAACTGTATCAAACGCCTTCCTGAAGTCGACAAATACCATGTACAGTGGTCGGTCCTGCTCAATGCAGTTTTCTTGTAGCAGTCGGTGACAAAATATCATATCCATGGTGCTCCGGTTACTTCTGAAGCCACATTGTGTCTCCGTACTACCTACTACTGTTATGTGGGTAGATAGTCTATTGAGGAGGACACTGGCAAAGATCTTGCCTGCTATGGAAAGAAGAGAGATTCCTTTGTAGGGCCCCACATTCTGTTCGGTCACCTTTCTTGTAGATGGTTACAATGCCGGCATCCTTCCATGCTTGTGGTTCAGAACCAACCTCCCAGGCATTGGCGATTAGTTGGTGCAGTCTGCTCAACATATTGTCTCCTCCGTGCTTCCATACTTCAGCAGAACGTCCACCTTCCCCAGGTGATTTGTCATCTTTCAGGCAGGCAATTGCTCTAGCCATCTCAGCCATGGTTGGACTCTAATCAAGGCTTGTCTTTGTATTGGCTGCGGGATGTTGCCCAGAGCTTCGTGGTCTATGTCGTCAGGGACGTTGAGTAGCTTCTAGAAGTGTTCACTCCATCTTGCCACAACTCTCTTGCTATCAGAGAAGGTCTCCGTTCCATCTGTTGATTTCATTTAAACAGGTCCCTTCGTCTTGGGTCCCCACACATCCTTTAGTCCATTGTAGAATCCCTTCATGTCGTTTCTGTCAGCAGCTCTCTGTAGCTCCACTGCCTTCCTTTTTCATATGTCTGACTTCAGTTCACGGGTGCGTATTTGTAGCATTTGATGGCATATTTTTTATGCTGCAGTGGTGGATGTAGTGCTCCTGATTTACAACACAAGAGTATGTAGCTCCTGGTCGGTGGGTTCGAAACTGTCCTGGTGTTTTCTGTCTGGCTTGCCAAGATATATCTTGGCTGTATTGTATAAGACCTGCTGCAGAGCTGCCCACTCCTCGTCTGGTGTTGAGCTTTCCTTCTCCTCCCATTAAGCGAGAGCATTGACCACATCCTGCTCAACACTTTCCCTATGGCTGATGGTACTTAGTTTTGCTGTGCTGAGCTTGGTCGGCTTATTGTCCCATGCCTATTGGGCTTTTGTCGTATTCTGAAATCCACTTTTGACTTCAGCATCGGGTGATCTTTCTAGCAGTTTGCTCCACGCATGACTCGGGTACTGTGGATATCCGTCTTATCCCGACAACTCGTGATGATGAAGTCGATCATATATATATATATATATATATATATATATATATATATATATATATATATATATATATATATATATATATATATATATAGATCGTAGGAGAGGTCGTCAAATTGTGTACTCTATATACCGGTATAGACCAAAGATCAGAACGACCAGTGAAAACATCCAGTACTCGAAATTGTGTCCCCGCTTAACTCTTCATTAATTGATTAGCCGTAACGACGGGTTGTGAGAACACGTCATAGCAACGCACAGAGACCGATCATATGTAATACTATTGCGAGTAAACACACACACACACACACACACACACACACACACACACACACACACACACACACACATACACACAAGCACATGCACACAGTCACTCAGTCACACACCACACACACACACACACACACACACACACACACACACACACACACACACACACACACATACACACAAGCACATGCACACAGTCATTCAGTACACACACACACACACACACACACACACACACACACACACACACACACACACAAACACACACACACACACACACACAAGCACATGCACACAGTCACTCAGTCACTCAGTCACACACACA
>JAODUO010001400.1:97500-107500 GCA_025642075.2 Ridgeia piscesae | reverse complement strand
TTCGATACGTGGGTTGTTTCAGTGGCGTATGCGGCATAAAGACAATTATTGTATCCACTATCATTCGCTCTGGAAATAACACATGCCGAGTCACTGGTTCGTACACGTTTTCTACGTTGAACCACTTCAACATTAGTTGTTAAATATTTTGATGACTTTATATTTGTAATATCGAATTGTATTTGCGATTTTTTAGTTATATTTTACATTCAACAGGAAGTAATCCAGCAGCCTAGATTTTATTAGCACCGACATGGAATATCGGTGTAGCATTTAACAGAGATCTGACTATGTGTACGCTCCATTACGCACATCATTGTTTTCGATAATCCACTATACCATATCATTGGTGTTCCTTTACAAACACGTCAGTTTATTTGACTTTTTTTGAAAATTATCTGAGGTTATAACATCCACAGAAATATACATATCAAAATATACACCTAAATAGCGGAGGTTTACTTGATATTGTTTTACTCACTTATTTAATATATATATATATATATATATATATATATATATATATATATATATATATATATATATATATATATATATATATATATATATATATTTGTTACGACAAGATTCCTGAATATTGAAAATAATGAGATCACGCTAATATGCCTCTTGATTACTATTCAATCGTTTCCTAATCATTGTCCCCATTTATCACCCCACCAATTTAATATCGATGCAACGATACTAGTGTATGGCGTTGAACGTTTCTCAGCGGCCTCTTGTTACAATAGTCCATCAGAGAAGACTTTTACCACCCACTGAATAAAATAGGCAAAATCTTGTACATCCGTAACCTCACCTGTGCATCGCTCACACATCAATGAAGCCCATGGTCTGGCAGGTATCGTCACCACCAATATACAGTATCGACCCAGCAATCCCACAGTGTTGGCATCACGCGTGTGAGAGCGGCCGGTCCCGGTCATTGCAGGATGCAATGAAAGAAGTCCATCACAGAAGATACTTCAGACGTCTCGGTCTTCTCGAATACTGGTCGAGGTTGGCTATATTGTGGACATCAACTACCTCACCCGCCCATCCCACATGTCAATGATTGCAGCATGTGTCGATCTCTCACGCCGAGTCAGGCAAGACTCAAGCGGCGTTGGTCAGGAGAGCGTCTAGGCTTCCAGACGGAGACTGCACCAACAACGAAACATCCGGAACATGCCGAGTTAGAAGAAAGTGGGCGCGCGTAACTCAACCAGACGAACGTAGATAGTTGATGACGAGAACAAGAAGAAGGATCAAGAGCAAATTGAATTAATCAAATTGATCAAACTTAGAAACATTTTATATGGATCAGCTATACATAACTTTGATGGCGACTTTTGGATAATACAATCAACAGTATGAGTTTTTATTGTAGATGGACACAGCATGTGTCCGTTCTTTGTTACAACACATGACCATGTCAAGATGATTCCAATCAACTCTTCCGTGACACCGCCGACGTACGGGAAGGCTAAAACAATTATATCTCGAAAATGTAAGTTTATTACATTATGAGTATTAAAGGGCATTCGTTTGTTTATGCGCAATGAAATCAGCGGACACAATTGTTATTTTCTATCCAACATATTCGACAGTGCTCAAGTGTTGTTCGCATTTCTTTCATACAATTTCCTAATATAACATTGGTGTGGCATCACTTACTAGCTATTATTAATTACATCAATTAGCTATTATAACTACATGTGCAGCAAACGAGAGCATTGTTCTACCACGGCGTATTTCGATTATTTACACTTCACAATTGTTTACGAAAACACAGTCCATCTTATCTCATCAAAAAAGAAATGGTGTTATCACTGCCGGAGGAGCATTACACCAGTATCAAGACCCTGTCAGACCCTGGTGAAACGCCTGATAACAAATAATAATATAGTTTTGCGGCAAATAGTGTGAACATGGCATTGTGCCATTCAAAAGGCGACAGTTTCTTTTTTGAATTATATCTGTTCTCAGTTGCGGTATCTGTCATGACAATGAAACGTGTTCACCACATCAGGCTTCCGAGAATGTCACATACAACCTAGCCACATCCACATCAATGACATTGTGTATGTTTTCGTAGATGACGGCGCGGTCTTCATGGGAGTCGTCATAGACAGCATCAACGAGTATATCTACACGGCAGTGTATAAGAAAATGTTATATCGTGCAAAACTTGACGGATCTTCTCGCGAATCAATACTGGCAGAAGGCAAGATGCTAAAGTTTCTTCTTAAAAAGACCTTCACTTAATTGTGGTTGGTATGGTCACTGAATGATTAAATGCATCTCCACTAGTTCGATTACTAAGAGAATACGATGTAAACAAGAAGTATACAAACACGCACACATACATACACGGACAGGCACAAGCACGCACACACACACAGACATACACATATGCACACACACACACACACACACACACACACACACACACACACACACACACACACACACACACACACACACACACACGCACACACGCAAACAAACACACACATACACACACACAAACACACACACACACGCACACAAACACAAACACACACACACACACACAAACACACACACACATACACACGCACACAAACAAACACACACAACACACACACACACACACACACACACACCAACCCATACACACACACGCACACACACACACACACACACACACCACACACACACATACACACACACATATATATATACATATATATTTATATATATATATATATATATATATATATATATATATACATATAAACGCGTGTGTATGTACTTACTTGTGGGTGTATGTGTACGTGTTTATGTGTGCGTGTATTACTAATATATTCCTAGTAACAATGTTTTAAGTAGTGGAGACATTTTTACAAATTCGGTAGCAGTAACAATTCGAATTAACAAACATACGTAATTTATTGTAGCATCTACTGCGTACTCTAAGCAGTAATAACTGTGTTACAAATAGCAGCGTGTATGTTTGTTTGTGTATTTGTGTTCATATTAGTACATCAGTGTAGCCGTTATAAAAACAACATTTGTGAAATTGTGTATGTTCAGGAGGGTATTCACCGCAAACTGCCGTCATCCCGGAAGAAGATCGTCTGTACTTCGTGCAATTCTTTGGTCAAAAAGTTGAAGTCGCCCGTCTGGACGGTTCAGAGAGAAGAGTGTTGATACACACAAATGCGACATGGCTGCGTGGTGTTGCCGTCGACCCAGTTGCGAGGTAACAGTCGAATTAAATAGTTTAAATCAGTCTCACCTGTTGGCGAGATAAAGATACAGAGGGTGTTTTGGCTAAAAGTATGTCTTACTTTATATTACAGGGGACTCGTCGACAGCGCCGTGTTAAAATAGGTCATGATGTTTTTTTTCTGAATGTGTACTCAGAATGGCAATATCCATTCATTTACACTGTATAAAGGGAACACGCCCTCCCCATATTACACTTTTGCAAACTTATGAACACTGGGATTTACAGGAAAACATTGTAGTTGCAATACAAATTGACAATATTTTCATAAAATAACTTGCAGTTACTTTTTTCGATATTAAAAACTTCCAATTTGCATATAGCATTACTTGGTGATGTTATAACAAATATTTTTATATTCAATTTTATTTCAACACCACATATCTTTATAAACTAAATTCAGGGGTGCTTACATGTAAAAGGAAAATTGTTGCGTATGTAAACGTTATATTACAACACAGTGAATATAAAACCAGCATATCAGCCGATTAAAAGTATATTGCGATAATAACACAATGACTACAGTTTGTTAAACAATTTAGTAAAACGCCTCTTTAAGCAAAAACGTATTAAGGTCATTCCTGTGGAACGCCGTATCACAGTCGGGTTTTGCAAGATGAGTGACTGTCCACGTTGACGCACTGTGTTTGGTCGGTAAGGTAAGATGCGAGCCAGCTAAGTGCGTCGGTTCGCACGCCGATTTGTCTAGGTCCCTTAACAGAATGTCATGGTCGATGGTGTCAAACTCAACGCTAAGATCGAGTAATACAAGTGCTACATGCCTATGAACACCCAGAGATGATCGTAAAACGTCGTTGTGAATGTAAAATATTTATAGTCAATACTTTTTATGGCGCCAATATTGTCAGAATCCGAGGTCAGTGACGAAACATAAACAGTGGATTATTTTAGACAAGGACAATGCAAATGTCGTCACTAGTTGGATGAGTGTGCTAAGGGGCTATATGGTGAATAAGCGATATTAAACATATAGGTTTTCACGTAGAGGCAACGACATGTAATAAGGTTTTCTGCTGATTTAGCGTTGACTGGAAGTGCATTCCACTTAGTCGGTGCAGTGACTGAGAAAGCTTAAGCCGAAACTTTTTCTTGACTCTGGGAACAACAAATACATTTGAACTTGAGCGACAAAAATGAAGGTTATTTAGACGAACCAATTTGGTAGGTGAGTGCGTATATATATTAAACATGTACACACTATATTGCATTTTCAGATTGTTATTTCACAACTCACTCAACCCGTGTGCCGTGTACAAGTCAAATCTGGAGGGACAGGAACTGACTACGATTGTGTCAAGAAATCTGGTTGAAATGTTTGGATTAGATTTAGACTTCCTCAACAAACGTCTGTATTGGGCTGACAAAGGTAAGTTTATATTGGAATCCGGAATATATATAGTCTGTATATATATATATATATATATATATATATATATATAATATAATATAATATGTAATATATATATATATAATATATATATATATATATATATATATATATATATATATATATATATATATATACGTATATATATATATATAAAACACTCAAATTCCATATATATATATATATATAATATATATATATATAATATATTATGTATATATATATATGTATATATATATATATATATATATATATATATATATATATATATATATATATATATATATGTATATATATATATATATATATATATATATATATATATATATATATATATATATATATGTGTGTAATATAATATTTTGTATATAAACTAACTACTAATATATATTTATATAAATGTATATGGTATTTGCCTGTACATATATATATATATATATATATATATATATATATATATGTATATATATATATTTATATATATATATATATATTTTATGTGTATATATATCATACTAACGTTATTTATAGGACGCAACGTTGTTGAAAGCGCGGATTATTACGGAACAAACCGCAGAACGAGCTACAAAACTCAGCGTCGCCCTTTCTACGTCGGCGTGTTTCCAAACATGATGTTCACTCCCGTGTACTGGACAGACATGACAGATAGGTAATGTACATCTATATATGCTCTCAGTTTGTGTCCATGCTACTAAGTAGTGTCAAACAATGACAATTATCGACGGATAAACGTATTTTGTGATAAGTTCTCACCCACGCACACACACACACACACACACACACACACACACACACACACACACACACACACACACACACACACACACACACACACACACACACACACACACACACACACACAACACACACACACACACACACACAACACACACACACACACACACACACACACACACACACACACACACACACACACACACACACACACACACACACACACACACACACACAAACATGCAGAGTTGGAGTTACTTATTTCTGGATTTAAGCTATTCCATATAGTTCGCCAATAAGAGCAGTAGAGTCCATGACGTCATTGGTAGTGCTTTTCGGACATACAAATCCCATTTTGCAATCGACCGTGACATTGTGGTCGACGTGTTCGGGTCCGATTTGAACAGCGCACGCATACAGTCTGGAGCCAACACAATCACTGCTTTGCATACCAACTGTGGCTGTCTATATTTCACGCGCTCTGGTAGTAGCAGCCAGTTTAACTGTTTCATCAGTGGAACACTTACAACCCTGTATTCAGAGTCTGTCTTTATTCGGTCAGTACGTCTGTGTAGTTTGTAAATGCGCTCTACTGAGTTTGTATTACCACAGAATATGATGCAATAGTCAATGTGTTGTAGCGCGTATTAGTTGTAGAACATTGTTGCTGCTTCATATCGAAGGTATTTCTTAATTCTACACATAAATGCACGTTTGAACACAATGCACTTTTCCCAACTCATCCATAGCGGACAGAGTTTGGTATAATATTAAACCTGTTACATATTCCATATGATTTATCAAACTTATCTCACTGTAGACTTGATAATCAAACTGTAAACCACACGTATACAATGCTTTCATATAATAATAATAATGCGTTCGAGTTGTGTATGTACGTACTTGGGGATACTAGTATTCACGAAACTAAACGCATCAACGTTGCTTTTTATGACGTCATTACTACGTTGAAGGCTGTTCAATGAAAATATCGCTAACGGACGTACATGCACGTATATGTACACTTCGCAAAAAGACCGACTTCCGCGCTTATTGCCAAAGCCGCACTTTATGTATGTCTCTGAATTTCCTAACAAATATCGTCTAAATCTCTCAAAATGTCGCATCTATGTAAAGGAATTACTATGTTGCCGTGTGATCGCTGAACATGTCGCCATCCGGTCGTGCATGCACGTCCCCATACGACCAGACCTGCTCCGGCAATAGGGACGACATGTACCCTAATTGCCAGAGCTAATCTTGCAATCGCCCGAGCGTTGGTTATATTGTAAGGTATGATTACAATTATGACACTGAGTTTTCGTTTTAGTATTATGAGGGGAACAGCTGATGGGATGATCGACGAACGTAGTCAGTTTGGAGAAACCGAAGACAAGAACAAACGTGGCATTGCGTTACTAAAAGAAGATTGTCAACCATCAGGTACGCGTAAGTAAAATTACCCTGACAATTTCGGTTGCTTTGAAACTGAGCGGAGGATAGTTTTAATATCGCGGTTATACGTTATATAACACATTTGTAATGAAATATAGGCAAACAGTTATATGAAATAATTAATGTTAATTAAAATAATAGAAAATAGCAAAGAGTCTAACGTTTTCCATGAATCCCTCCAGCCCAGACTTTGACAGACAGGCGGTTATTTGGAAAGTTTAAATGATGTTTTGAGTAATTCACAGATACATAATAAATAGCACATTATGTACATTATATTATGTTGCAGATGGTGCAGAGCAGTGTTTGCACCGACTCACGAGTAACGAGATTCAGTTGCAGAGGAATGAGAACGTTCTCCTGTTTGATGTCAAGACCTGCAGTCGAATTAAGGTGCAGCTCAGGAATGCTCACATCCACATGGCTTATGAACTCAACTTTGCGAGTAACCCGAATGAAGATAACATCATCAGGGGCGTGGCCATCAAGAAAACTACCAGAAAGACGTCTGCATTCACCCAAGACTGCAGCAAGAAGAGACAATTCTGGGTGAAATGGGCGAACAACGTTATCTCTGGAGGCGTGGGATTCATGCCAGGAACCAAAGAAGTCATGCGACTTGAGGACAAAGGTGAACGCTACGGGAAAATAGTGACTCTAGCCAACGTGCGGACAGAACCAAACGAAGAAAACGTTGTGTTTACGTTTTATCCAGGTACGTGGCTTTATATAGTGCAACAATTATCAGACATACGTATGTTGCTGTGCTATATCTGTATTGTTGCTATAACCCCCAACCTATTTTAAGAATAAAATATAACAATTTTAAACAATATGTTTGTATTGTTTCTTTAAAAGTGGGCGTTTGGTCGAATAGTAAATACCGTAGCATGTATATATGCACTTGCAATTGTTTTTCTAGTCTGCTTGACTCCCGGCTCGAAGCTTACAGGGATCAAGCCATCACGCCACGGGCACGAACGGAGAACTCTAGCTTTTCGAAATACCTTATATTTCTGTCAACTTTCTTAGTTTCCATGGGGTAAATATGTTGGTCGAAATGCGTGCGAAAAAATATAATTTAACACTCACAGTATCCACTTGCGCAGGGAGAATGGTACGGGATAAAATGGAATCAACGATATCATTTTATCTTTCTTAGACAATATTGTTTTCTGTTTTGGATTCAGTTTCATCTCGACCTCTCTTGGACCCCCCGGTGACGATGGACAAGGCAGTCCAACTGAACGACGACAACAATGAAACTTGCCTTGTCCTGACAAAGAGTGACATGTACACGTTGTCGGCCGGAGCTCGGCGCTGGTCTCCACAGCCGCAGGGTAAGTGTGTCCACCGCGGCCTCGTCATCAACAGATGTGTGCCAGAAGCAATCAAGGCTTCTTTCACCGTCACGATCACTGGTCGCCACCTCGTCTGTTCCATCCCCGACGTCATCGTGTCGATTAGACAGACCAAATGGCCATACTGCGAGACATCGGGGCTCTACCGGAAGTGCAAATTGACCGGAAGCACCGGGAGTGGGAGCGACAGTCTGACAACGTGTGTCGCCAAATGTATCTGCAATGGCAAAGACTGCAAACACGTGACTATTCATATACCCACCTTGCAGAAACGTTGGGAAATATGCGAAATCGACATCCAGTAAATGTCACCACATAAGAAATGAAACAAAAATGTGCACATGCGTTCGGTCTAGGAATTTAAAAGTGTTAATCAATCTAACCGTTAGCAACTGTAATTAAGAGTAGTACGCCACTTGTTTACTAACGTAACTCTGGATCGAATGAAGCACGAGACAAAAATATATGAGGTGACATATTCACATGTAGTCCTATGTGTAAGTAACACAGGTTGTAATCACGTCACCATAGCGTATAGACTCTTCTGGCACTTACTGATCAACAATTGGATCAGAGTCTCAATATGGCTGACGTCGGGAACTGAACGATTACACTAGAGTCACCGGCCATAAACAAACATCTGATTAGGACACACCGATGACAATGTTTTGTTGTTACAAATTGTTAGATGTTATTAATTTTAAAAGTATAGTCTCATAACACAACTGTCTGTTTATTCCGACCGACCGACCGACCGACCGACCGACCGACCGACCGACCGACCGACCGACCGACCGACCGACCGACCGACCGACCGACCGACCGACCGACCGACCGACCGACCGACCGACCGACCGACCGACCGACACCGACCGACCGACCGACCGACCGCCGAACCACGACCGACCGACCGACCGACCGACCGATCCGACCGACCGACCGACCGACACGACCGACACCGACCGACCGACCGACCGACCGACCGACCGACCGACCGACCGACCGACCGACCGACCGACCGACCGACCGACCGACCGACCGACCGACCGACCGACCGACCGACCGACCGACCGACCGACCGACCGACCGACCGACCGACCGACCGACCGACCGAGACCGACCGACCGACCGACCGACCGACCGACCGACCGACCGACCGACCGACCGACCGACCGACCGACCGACCGACCGACCGACCGACCGACCGACCGACCGACCGACCGACCGACCGACCGACCGACCGACCGACCGACCGACCGACCGACCGACCGACCGACCGACCGACCGACCGACCGACCGACCGACCGACCGACCGACCGACCGACCGACCGACCGACCGACAGACCGACCGACCGAACGACCGACCGACCGACCGACCGACCGACCGACCGACCGACCGATTCCGACCGATCCGACCGACCGACCGACCGACCGACCGATCCGACCGACCGACCGACCGACCGACCGACCGACCGACCGACCGACCGACCGACCGACCGACCGACCGACCGACCGACCGACCGACCGACCGATCGATTCTTCAATAAGTTGTCTCGCTAAGCCGCTGTTGATCGCCATAAAGCGTTATGTGTATTTTAGATGTGGAATTTGCTGCCTGTGTGCGAGTTGTGAAGATCAATGCATTATCTATGCATTAGTTTCTTCTTATTTAATGGATGTTGAAATGTTGATAGTCGATATGTATATTATTTTATTTGCTACTTTAAAAACTGTGTGAATCATACA
>JAODUO010001400.1:85000-92500 GCA_025642075.2 Ridgeia piscesae | reverse complement strand
GATAAGAAGATGGAGAAGAGCGTGGGGGCAAGTCCACCACCCTACTTGACCCCAATTGTCACCCTGAACGATTCGGAAACTTCCCCTCCATCACTAACATTCGCTATCATTCCGGTATGTAGAGCCTCGATCATAGTTGTGAACTTCTCTGTGCATCCATACTTCCTCTGTAGCTGCCATAACCCTGTCCTCCCAACTGTACCAAACGCCTTACTGAATTCGACAAATACAATGTACAGACGTCGGTCCTGCTCAATGCAGTTTTCTTGTAGCTGTCGGAGACAAAATATCATATCTACGGTGCTCCTGTTACCTCTGAAGCCACATTGTGTCTCCATAACTACCTCTGGTGTTGTGTGGGTAGATAGTCTATTGAGGAGGATACTGGCAAAGATCTTGCCTGCTATGGAAAGAAGGGAGATTCCTTTGTAGGGTCCCACAATATGTTCGGTCATCTTTCTTGTAGATGGTTACAATGCCGGCATCCTTCCATGTTTGTGGTACAGAACCCACCTCCCAGGCCTTGGCAATTAGATGATGCAGTCTGCTGAACATATTGTCTCCTCCGTGCTTCCATACTTCAGCAGAACGTCCAGCTCCCCCAGGTGATTTGCCATCTTTCAGGCAGGCAACTGCTCTAGCCATCTCAGCCATGGTTGGACTCTAATCGAGTCTTGTATTGGTATTGCGCTGCGGGATGTTGCCCAGAGCTTCGTGGTCTATGTCGCCAGGGACGTTGAGTAGCTTCTGGAAATGTTCACACCATATTGCCACAACTATCTTGCTATCAGAGAAGGTCTCCGTTCCATCTGTTGATTTCTGTTAAACAGGTCCCTTCGTATTGGGTCCCCACACATCCTTTAGTCCATTGTAGAAGCCCTTCATGTCGTTTCTGGCAGCAGCTCTCTGAAGCTCCACTGCCTTCTTTTCCCACCAGTCTGACTTCAGTGCACGGGTGCATATTTGTAACAGTGCTCCTGGTTTGCAACACAAGAGTATGTAGCTCCTGGTCGTTGGGGTCGAACCTGTCCTGGTGTTTTCTGTCTGGAATGTAAATATGTGTCTTGGCTGTGTTGTATACGACCTGCTGCAGAGCTGCCCACTCCTCGTCTGGTGTTGAGCTTTCCTTCTCCTCCCATTGGGCGAGAGCATTGACTTCATCCTGCTAAAAACTCCCCTATGGCTGATGGTACTTAGTTTTGCTGTGCTGAGCTTGGTCGGCTTATTGTCCCATGCCTGCTGGGCTTTTTTCGTATTCTGAAATCCACGTTTGACCTCAGCATCTGGTGATCCTTCCAGCATGACTCGGCTACTGTGGATGTCCATCATATCCCGACACCTCTTGATGATGAAGTCGATCATATATATATTTTAATTTTAAAATAATATATATATAATATAATATAATATAATATAATATAATTATAATATAATATAATATAATATAATATAATATAATATAATATAATATAATATAATATAATATAATATAATATAATTAATTTAAAATAATATAATATAATATAATATAATATAATATAATATAATATAATATAATATAATATAATATAATATAATATAATATAATATAATATAATATAATATAATATAATATAATATAATATAATATAATATAATATATATATATAATATAATATAATATAATATAATATAATATAATATAATATAATATAATATAATATAATATAATATAATATATATATAATATAATATAATATAATATAATATAATATAATATAAATAAATAATATAATATAATATAATATAATATAATATAATATAATATAATATAATATAATATAATATAATATAATATAATATAATATAATATAATATAATATAATATAATATAATATAATATAATATAATATAATATATATAATAAATAATAAATATAATATAATATAATATAATATAATATAATATAATAAATAATATAATATAATATAATATAATATAATATAATATAATATAATATAATATAATACAATAAATACATACATACATACTATACAATACATACATACATACATACATACATACATACATACATACATACATACATACATACATACATACATACATACATACATACACATACATACATACATACATACATACATACATACATACATACATAAAGATTTCACGTTTCGCGTTTCGCGTTTCGCTTTTCGCGTTTCGCGTTTCGCGTTTCGCGTTTCGCGTTTCGCGTTTCGCGTTTCGCGTTTCGCGTTTCGCGTTTCGCGTTTCGCGTTTCCCGTTTCGCGTTTCGCCGTTTCGCGTTTCCCGTTTCCCGTTTCCCGTTTCCCGTTTCCCGTTTCCCGTTTCCCGTTTCACGTTTCCCGTTTCACGTTTCACGTTTCCGTTTCACGTTTCACGTTTCACGTTTCACGTTTCACGTTTCACGTTTCACGTTTCACGTTTCACGTTTCACGTTTCACGTTTCACGTTTCACGTTTCACGTTTCACGTTTCACGTTTCACGTTTCACGTTTCACGTTTCACGTTTCACGTTTCACGTTTCACATTCTCGAGTGAGTTGTATTCGTTACATGGTGAAAAATCAATTTGCAAACTTAAATCTAGATAAAATGATAGTGTGTAGCATGCCATGTCTAGTAACTCAAACAATATCAGCAAAACACGCTTGTGGGAGAGATCGTCAAACTGTGAAATTATTCTATATACATGTATAGACCAAACATCAGAATGACCAGTGGACACATCCAATACTCGAAAGTGTGTCCCGCTGATCTCTTCATTAATTGATTAGCCGTAACAACGGGTTGTGAGAACGCGTCATGGCAACGCACAGAGACCGATCCTATGTAACACTATTGCGAGTAAACACACACACACACACACACACACACACACACACACACACACACACACACACACACACACACACACACACACACACACACACACACACACACACACACACACACACACACACACACACACACACACACACACACACACACACACACACACAACACAAACACACAACACACACACACACACACACACACACACACACACACACACACACACACACACACACACACACACACACACACACACACACACACACACACACACACACAAACACACACACACACACACACACACACAAACAAACACACACACACACACACACACACACACACACACACACACACACACAAACACAAGAGAGAGACAGAGAGACATATAAACAAACACACACACACACCACACACACACACGCAAAAGACACAAAACCCACACACACACACACACACACACACACACACACAACACACACACACACACACACACACACGTAAACACACGTAAACACACGTACACACACACACACACACACACACACACACACACACACACACACACACACACACACACACACACACACACACACACACCACACACCCTCACAACACATACACAAACACAAACACAAACACAAACACAAACACACAACACACACACACACACACACACACACACACACACACACACACACACACACACACACACACACACACACACACACACACACACACACACACACACACTAATACATGTCATACACACAGACACATAGTCTTTCGTTCTGATGCGTGTTCGACAACTATTATGACTGCAGCAGTCCCAGTGACTAGAAGAACGACATTGTTAAGAAACATCTACGTCAGTAAGACCAGCCTATGTTCAACAATTCACAATTGCAATTTTGGATGTATTTTACATAAAGGCATACACAGATACAAATCAAAAGACTGAAATGTGAACGCCGTAATTATATTTACAAAAAACGACTTACGACGATGCTTCTAGAACATAGGTAATCAGACTTGTTATTTTAATTGCTAGACGTGGCGTTGCATCCACGGGTTTGCCAAGGAGTAGCAGCTCACGCGTTGTAAACACTGAATTATTCAATGCTGCCAACTGGCGTTGGTCCATCTGTTTTATCTGCACAATCTATATACTGTAAACATGTGTGTGGTTGAAGTATGATTATGTTACATGAACAACGCTCATGTATGCATTACTCTCATTATCTTATTACATTTCTCCTTACTTTCGTAACCGTGTTTACATACTAAGGTTTAGCCGAGGACCAGAAACCAACCAGAATACAACTATTCATTGGATTTCCAGGGAAATCACCTCGCAAAAATATTGTGATGATACAATAGTTGAGTTGGAATGTTATCCAATGTATATACAAACGCGATTAAACGATAATCGTCCGCAGTGATTGTTTAGACAGAATTATTGGTGAATTTTCTCCAAAGAGCTAGTATAACATGTATACACACACACACACACACACACACATACATATATATATATATATATATATATATATATATATATATATATATATATATCAATTTTTCCAAATTGTTCGTCTGTTCGAATAGTAAATTACATAGCATATATGTATGAACTGTAACAAAACGAGTGTTAATTGTATTTCTTCTCAGACGTGTTTACATAACTAAGCAATGAAACCCTGAGTTCATCTTTATTTTTGTTTCTCCAGACATTTGTCTTTGGATGGTCTAACACACCTACATATATGGGCATGAGAATGTGTGTGCATTTAATTGTTGTTTCTAGTCTGCTTGATTCCCGGCTCCAAGCTTACAGTGATCAATCTATCACGCCACCGGCACGAATAGAGAACTCTACCTTTTCGAAATACTTTATATGTATGTCAAATTTCTTAAGTTCCATGGAGTAAACATGTTGTTCGTAATGCGTGCGAAAGATATAATTAACACTCACCGAACCCATTTGCGCACTAGGAATGACACGGGAGAAAATGGTCTGCGAGTATTATTTATGGAATCACCGATATAATTTGTTTACCTTTCGTAGACAATATTGCTTTCTTTTTTGGTCTTAGCTTCTTCTCAATCTGTCTTGGACCCCCGGTAACGATGGACGAGGCAGTCCAACTGAACGACGACAACAACGACACGTGACTTGTCCTGACACAGCCTGACATGTACACGTTGTCGGCCGGAGCTCGGCGCTGGTCTCCACAGCCGCAGGGTAAGTGTGTCCACCGCGGCCTCGTCATCAACAGATGTGTGCCAGAAGCAATCAAGGCTTCTTTCACCGTCACGATCACTGGTCGCCACCTCGTCTGTTCCATCGCCGACGTCATCGTGTCGATTAGACAGACCAAATGTTCATACTGTGAGACATCGGGACTCTACCGGAAGTGCAAATTGAGCGGTAGCACTGGGTCTGGGAGCGACGGTCTGACTACTTGTGTCGCCAAATGTATTTGTGATGGAGACGACTGCAAACACGTGACTATTCAATTGGTGGTTCACATGGTGGCTCTGTTGAATTCGTTGTAAAATGTCGCCGTTTTCATGACGAAACGAATGCCGATTTTAGCACGATATATATCGAATCCAACTGGAAAAGTGGTGCAACACAAAATTAACGAATAGTTTCTCTAACTGCACGTTTTATAGAACGTTGCAACTTTATTTTTGGTGTTACCTTTCAACGACGCAGCATTTCGCTTACTGCTACAGCTTAGCGACACAATTTCACAATCAGCTGCTAGGCGTAATGTCAAGGGGTTGGCAGAAGGCCATGCTGACATATGGTACTCTCCGCCTTCAATACGAGAACAGTTAGCTGGAAATCTTGTTAATTTGTCCAGAAGGTATCACATTGTTTCAATTACTAGCAAACTGCTAATTCATCGGTCGACATGGCTAAAATCCTACATTAAATATAAACAATTAGTTTTCGTACTATAAACCATATGAAGGAAAAGTGCCGAACTCTGCATAGCGTTAGGCAACTACGAGAAAACCTAATGGCAAATCTAAGCAATACTGGCCTCGCTTCAAGAACAGGGGATACAAATTTGTACATAGAACTCGGGAACTACTCGATGACAGTCGATCTACACAAGGACAACAACAAGACCGTCACCCAGGAGAGGGGTACGATAGGGAGATACCATATCGCTTAATTGTTAACAGCAACACTGGAAAACATATTCCGAAAACTGACTTGAAAAATCAGAGGGCCGGAACTACATAGTCACATGCGCTAATACACCACACGAACTACAGCAGATACAATATATACCAGCTGATGAAAGTGAAAAGCAGGGAATAAATAATTAAGGTGATGATGGAAAATGACACACCAATGTTATGTCAACACCACTCAATTAGAGAAAACGGAAAGCTACGTCTACCTGGAACAGGAGATTCAAAGAAAACCCACGGCCGGATGGAAAGTACTCGCCAAGCATATAGCGGAAATTGGGCTTTCACTAGCCAAACAGTTATTTGCACCAGGGAAACAAAAAACAAGTTAGCAACAACATCAATGGAAATAAGTAGGTTAAACATCACATACCAGGACAGAAAAAGTAAACATATGGGTAAGAGAAAAGACAAAGGTCACAGACGTGACTGAACAAGTTGGAAGTGGACATGGGCAGGGAACATCCGCAGGATACGATATAACCGATGGACACACCATACGGAAACACTATGAATGGAAACGATCTAGAGTAAGACCGGCGAGACGGTGGAGAGACGAACTAGACGACTACAGGAAGGGTACCGTATTGCAGAAGATAACGGAAGATAGGCAGCTGTAGAAGCAGGATGCTGAAGCCTTCGTCCAACCACGGGACACTGTGGCTGCACAATGATGATGATGAATCACTAAATTCCGAATAATGCACCCGAACTATCTTTGAAGGCGACTTCGTAATATTTATTATCTGGACGATGACTCATCCGGTACACGCTTTTTATTCAATTATCGATCGAGTACCTGTGGCGACGACTTCTGAACTCGAGCGGTGACAACGCGCTATGACAACGCGCTGTGGCAACGCGCCGTCACAACACACAGATCAGTCGTACACAACATCGCGACGAGATCGGAGGTTCAACTCTGCAGCGAAGATGTCGATTTCGCAAACAAATTCTTTGCTAAGTTCAGCAGCTAGACACCGATTTATGTTGGTGTGTCTAGTCCTGGTGTTTGCCTGTCTCATGACATCCACAAGTAACGATCCCGGTAAGATGTATTTATTTCTCAAACTATGTGTGTGTTTTTCGCCTGCATGTGCGTATATATGTGTGAGTGAATGTGTGTGGTTAGGGTTAAATATCCTCAACTAAGGGTATAAGCTGGATGCATTTCTGTCACAATACGTGTGTCGTTTAGTTTATTGACATAAATCAATAACACCCATAGTGGCGTTCTCGCGGATTCGCAGTAAAACATTTAGAGGATTTGAATTATTAACTAGTGGGACTCCTGTCAGTCGTCATGTGCCAGCGTGATGTTTGTTTCACAAGGGCTGCTACACAACAACATTTATATGTATTGGGCTCTCCCGTCGACATGAGACCGGAGCTATTTCCATCTATTGGTTTTGGTATGTTCTCGTGAGTTTGATATA
>JAODUO010001400.1:72500-82500 GCA_025642075.2 Ridgeia piscesae | reverse complement strand
CGCACCATGAAATCATGCAACGTTTCCACCTGTCTTATGTACACTGTCCATGCCTCGGCTGTGTATAGGAGGGTGGATAGCACGATTACACGGTGTATCTTGCCTTTAACCCGCATGGACACATGGTGGTTGTTCCAGAGTCTCTGGCGTAGTCGTCCATAAGATGTACTAGCCTTGGCCATCCTCCTCTGTATTTCATCGTCAATGCATCCATTACTTGACATAGTGCTTCCGAGGTAGCTTAATACCAGAACATATTTCAACTTGTTTACATCAACCATTATATCCTCCTCTCGAGTTCTTGTAGAGTTGGGTTGGTACAGCACCTCGCTCTTCTCGATGTTAATCTTCAGGCCGAACTTCTTTGACGCATCGGAGAAAGCATCCACTATTTTATGCATCTCATCTGCATAGTGTGCAACCAGTGCACTGTCATCTGCAAATAACAGCTGTTTCATCACTATCCGAATAGTCGTGGTCTTCGCTCTGAAGTGTGCGACGTTGAATAAGACAGCGCTCTGTCTGGACTGAATGTAGACACCATCCCCCATGTCTCGGAAAGCATCGTCGAGCATTGCTGATAAGAAGATGGAGAAGAGGGTGGGGGCCAGTACACCATCCTATTTGACCGTATTTGTCACCCTGAACGATTCGGAAACTTCCCCTCCATCACTAACATTCGCCATCATTCCGGTATGTAGAGCCTCGATCATAGTTGTGAAGTTATCTATGCATCCATACTTCCTCTGTAGCTGACATAACCCGGTCCTCCCAACTGTATCAAACGCCTTCCTGAAGTCGACAAATACCATGTACAGTGGTCGGTCCTGCTCAATTTAGTTTTCTTGTAGCAGTCGGTGACAAAATATCATATCCATGGTGCTCCAGTTACTTCTGAAGCCACATTGTGTCTCCGTACTACCTCTGGTGTTATGTGCGTAGATAGTCTATTGAGGAGGACACTGGCAAAGATCTTGCCTGCTATGGAAAGAAGAGAGATTCCTTTGTAGGGTCTCACAATATGTTCGGTCATCTTTCTTGTAGATGGTTACAATGCCGGCATCCTTCCATGCTCGTGGTACAGAACCCACCTCCCAGGCCTTGGCGATTAGTTGGTACAGTCTGCTGAACATATTGTCTCCTCCGTGCTTCCATACTTCAGCAGAACGTCCAGCTCCCCCAGGTGATTTGTCATCTTTCAGGCAGGCAACTGCTCTAAGCCATCTCAGCCATGGTTGGAATTGGAATAAATCAAGACTTGTCTTTGTATTGCGCTGCGGGATGTTGCCCAGAGCTTCGTGGTCTATGTCGTCAGGGACGTTGAGTAGCTTCTAGAAGTGTTCACTCCATCTTGCCACAAACTCTCTTGCTATCAGAGAAGGTCTCCGTTCCATCTGTTGATTTCATTTAAACAGGTCCCTTCATCTTGGTCCCCACATATCCTTTAGTCCATTGTAAAATGCCTTCGTGTCGTTTCTGTCAGCAACTCTCTGCAGCTCCACTGCCTTCCTTTTTCATCTGTCTGACTTTAGTTCACGGGTGCGTATTTGTAGCAGTCTGCTGGCATATTTTTTATACTGCAGTGGTGGATTTTAGTGCTCCTGGTTTACAACACAAGAGTATTTAGCTCCTGGTCGTTGGGGTCGAAACTGTCCTGGTGTTTTATGTCTGGCTTGCCAAGATATATCTTGGCTGTATTGTATTAGACCGGCTTCAGAGCTGCCCACTCCTCGTCTGGTGTTGAGCTTTCCTTCTCCTCCCATTAAGCGAGAGCATTGACCACATCCTGCTCAACACTTTCCCTATGGCTGATGGTACTTAGTTTTGTGTGCTGAGCTTGGTCGGCTTATTGTCCCATGAATGTTGTGCTTTTGTCGTATTCTGAAATCCACTTTTGACCTCAGCATCGGGTGATCATTCAAGCAGTTTGCTCCACGCATGACTCGGGTACCCCCAAAATATATATATATATATATATATATATATATATATATATATATATATATATATATATATATATATATTATATATATATATATATATATATATATATTATTATTATATTTATTATTGTCGTGGAGAGATCGTCAAACTGTGAAATTACTATATACCGGTATAGACCAAAGATCAGAACGACCAGTGGAAACATCCAGTCTCGAAAGTGTGTCCCCGCTTATCTCTTCATTAACTGATTAGCCGTAACGACGGGTTGTGAGAACGCGTCATGGCAACGCACAGAGACCGATCATATGTAATACTATTGCGAGTAAACACACACACACACACACACACACACACACACACACACACACACACACACACACACACACACACACAACACACACACACAAACACACACACAAACACACACACAACACACACACACACAGAGACACACACACACACACACACACACACACACACACACACTCACATTCAAACACACACACACACACACACACACACACACACACAACACACAACAAACACCTACACATGCACATACACAAACACAAACACAAACACAAACACAAACACAAACACAAACACAAACACAAACACAAACACAAACACAAACACAAACACAAACACAACACACACAACACAAACACAAACACAACACACACACACACACACACTAACACACAAACACACAAAAACACACACACACACAACACAACACAACACACAACCAACCAAACCAACCAACCAACCAACCAACAACACAACCAAACCAAACCAAACCAAACCAACCAACCAAACCAACCAAACCAACCACCAACCAAACCAACCAAACCACCAACCAACCAACCAACCAAACCAACCAACCACAAACCAAACACAAACCAACCAAAAAAACACAACCAAACCAACCAACCAACCAACCAACCAACCAACCAACCAACCAACCAACCAAAACAACCAACCAACCAACCAACCAACCACCAAACCAAACCAACCAACCAACCAAACCAACCAACCAAACCAACCAACCAACCAAACCAAACCAAACACAAACCAAACCAAACCAACCAAACCAACCAACCAAACCAACCAAACACAAACCAACCAACCAAACCAAACCAACCAACCAACCAACCAACCAAACCAACCAACCAACCAACACACACACGCACGTACGCACACTCACACACACACACACACACACACCTGTACACACACAAACACACACGCACACAACACACACACACACCTGTACACACACAAACACACACACACACACACACACACACACACACACACACACACCACACACTTTCTCGATAATAACAATAACAAAAGCCACATTGTGAATTATTGAATAAAGTTAGTTCGCACTAATATGTCTCGGTCGCATGCTAACGACTGTAGTGAACCTGTAGCCAATCAATACGGTTTACAATGTCAGTTGTCTGTAGTTTCATTGGGATTATGTTTTCTGAACTGCTACTTAACTCACTGATACATTACTTTTACTAACTGTATTTACCTAACACGTTATCATCTCTCTATGTTATTTCATTCAAGCAAATTAAATGAATACCTTTTTCACTGGGCAACAAACACATGCTGCAGTCTTTAGAAAAAACGCACCACATATTACAATAACTTCCACAGCGACATGTTTTACTGGAGACACAACTAGGAGTAACACCACAGAGAGAGATCTTTAATCTAAACGTAGTAATTATATTTACAAAAAACTAACTAGGACGATACTTCTAGAAAATAGGTAATCAGACTTGTTATATTAATTGCTAGATGTGGCGTTGCATCCACGGGTTTTCCAAGGAGTAGCAGCTCACGCGTTGTAAACACTGAATTATTCAATGCTGCCGACTCGCGTTGGTCCAACTGTTTTGTCTGCACAATCTATATACTGTAAACATGTGTGTGGTTGAAGTATGATTATGTTGCATGAACAACGCTCATGCATGCATTACTCTCATCATCTTATTACATTTCTCCTTTACTTTCGTAACCGTGTTTACATACTAAGTTTTAGCCGAGGACCAGAAACCAACCCGAATACAACTATTCATTGGATTTCCTGGGAAATCACCTCGCAAGCAATATTGTGATGATAAAAACAGGAATAGTCATTTCCTTAAATCCGTGTTGAGTTGGAATAGTATCCAATGTATACACAATCGCGATTAAACGATAATCGCCCGCAGAAATTGTTTAGACACAATTATTGGTGAATATTTTTCTAAGAGCTAATATATATAAAAATATATATATATATATATATATATATATATATATATATATATATATATATATATATATATGTTTAAATATATATTTGTATATATGTACTTAAATATATATATATATGTATGTGTTATATAACTACTTACATACATACACAAACTTACACTAACACACACAGGCACACACATACACACATACACACATACATAAACATACACACTTATATTACACTAAGCGTTGACATTTGCAATAACCCTTTGTGGTGTATTGAATATAGTGAGGATATGCCTCTTGTTTACTACTCAAGTGTTTCGAAATCATTCTCCGGGGCTGCTTCTATCAATATATTTAAGAGACTGCCCGTGAATATGAAAACCTAATGTTTTTTTCACATTACCCACAACAATGTTTAGAACACATAATACAAAATACAACTTCAGAAACACAACACATGATTGACTCTTTATTGTACTTACTATATGTGGCATGTGTGATTGGTTGAGTTTATATGATGAAAATATATTCAAGCAGATAAACAGAATGACTATGCAAAATCAAATATACTTGTAACATACATGTAGAAATACCTAGGATAACAGACAAAAGTACAAATAGTTATATTTATTTCCAATCTGGTCCTAAATAAAATACTAATAGTTTATTTATGAAAATAACAAAATAAATAAATTAATAAATTAATAACAAAACGGTAATAACATAATTACAATGTTTCTACGTTTAATTACAGGTAAATAAATATTATCAGTAAGGGAATATGCCATCATAACAAAATTATTATAAAAATATAGTAGCATTACTAATACGAAATTGCTTTGTTTCGATAGGCGAGTTGTTCCAGTGGCGTATGCGGCATAAAGACAATTATTGTATCCACTATCATTCGTTCTGGAAATAATACATGCCAAGTCACTGGTTCGTACAGGTTTTCTACGTTGAACCACTTCAACATTAGATGTTAAATATTTTGATGACTTTATATTTGTAATATTGAATTGTATTTGCGATTTGTTTATTCTATTTTATATTCAACAGAGAGTAATCCAACGACCTTCATTTTATTAGCACCGACATGGAACATCGGTGTAGCATTTAATAGAGATCTGACTATCTTGTCATGTGTACGCTCCATTACGCACATCATTATTTTCGATAATCCACTATACCATATCATTGGTGTTCCTTTGCAAACACGTCAGTTTATTTGACTTTTTTGAAAACTATCCGAGGTTATAACATCCCCAGAAATATACAGATCAAAATATACACCTAAATAGCGGAGGTTTACTTGATATTGTTTTACTCACATTGTAAATATAATATATATATATATATATATATATATATATATATATATATATATATATATATATATTATATATATATATATATATATAGTATATATATTATATATATATATATATATATATATATATATATATATATATATATATATATATATATATCTACAACTGTGATAAACGTGTTGTTATGAGAGAAGAACAATTCAAAACAAATAACTATAAATCAAAAACGCCCTCGTCGCGGAGTCGCAGCATAAAGGTTTAAATGAATTGAATTATTAAATTGTGGGTCTCGCGTCAGTCGTCATTTGTGTTCGTTTCAAAACAACTGTTGCTATTGATGCTCGTTGATGTGATACAGGACCGGTGTCTAACTATTGATTTGGACATGTAGACGTATGCGTTTGTAAATGTGTGTGTGTGTGTGTGTGTGTGTGTGTGTGTGTGTGTGTGTGTTATGTGTATATTGTGTGTGTGTGTGTGTGTTGTGTGTGTGTGTGTGTGTGTGTGTGTGTGTGTGTGTGTGTGTGTGTGTGTGTTATTGTGTGTGTGTGTGTGTTGTGTGTGTGTGTGTGTTTGTGTGTGTGTGTGTGTGTGTGTGTGTGTGTGTGTGTGTGTGTGTGTGTGTGTGTGTGTGTGTGTGTGTGTGATTGAGAGAGAGAGAGAGAAGAGAGAGGGGGATGGGTTCAAAACAGAAATATTTTTTTAAATTGTCAAACTGTGAAACAGTCCATTTTTTTTATAGAAAGGCTTAACACAGGATAGAATATGTTGACATACCAAACAAATCCGTTGCGAAGTTCAACAGTTTTATTTTGATTTATGTTGATGATTTCCTGTCGTAGGATAATCGCTGTAATGGTACATACAGGTATGATATATTCAACATAATCACATAAAGGCGTACACACAAACACATACGCACACGCATATGTTATTAACTTACTTATTTAACAATCAACATTCTGAAATGTAAACGCCGTAATTCTACTTACTGATATAAAATAAATATTACGATACTTCTACAACACAGGTAATCCTATTTGTTATTTTAGTTGCTAGGTGTGGCATTGCATCCACGGGGCTTGCCAATGAGTAGCAGCAGCTCACGCGTTGGGAAACACTGAATTATTCAATGCTGCCGACTCACGTTGGTCCGTCTGTTTTGTCTGCACAATCTATATATATATATATATATATATATATATATATATATATATATATATATATTATATATATTGTAAACATGTAAATGGTTGTGTATGATTATGTTGTATTTACAACGTTCATGTATGCATTATTCTCATTATCTTATTACATTTCTACTTTACTTTCGTAACAGGGTTTACATATTACGTTTTAGCCGATGATCAGAAACGAACTATTCATTGCATTTCGTGGGAAGTCACCTCACAAAACAACTCGTGATGGTCAATTCAAGATGAGACATTTCCTGGAATATTATCCAATTTATACAAAATAGCAATAGCGATTAAACGATCATCGTCCACAGTAATTGTTACGACAAGATTCCTGAATATTGAATATAGTGAGATCACGCTAATATGCCTCTTGATTACTATTCAATCGTTTCCTAATCATTGTCCCCATTTATCACCCCACCAATATTGTCTCGATGCAACGATAGTAGCGTATGGTGTCGAATGTTTCTCAGCGGCCTCTTATTGCAATTGTCCATCAGAGAAGATTTTTTCAGCGAGGCCGATGCCACGCTCAACTAAGACTTTTACCAACCACTGAACAAAATAGGCAAAATCGTGTACATCCGTAACCTCACATGTGCATCACTCACACATCAGTGAAGCCCATGGGCTGGCAGGTATCGTCCCCACCAATATACAGTATCGACCCAGCAATCCCACATGTCAGTGATTGCAGCACGTGTCGATCTCTCACGCCGAGTCAGGCAAGAGTCAAGCGGCGTTGGTCAGGCGAACATCCGGAACATGCCGAGGTAGAAGAAAGAGGGCGCGCGTAACTCAACCAGACGAACGTAGATAGTTGATGAGGAGAACAAGAACAAGGATCAAGAGCCAATTGAATTAATCAAATTGATCAAACTTAGAAACATTTTATATGGATCAGCTATATATAACTTTGATGGCGACTTTTGGATAATACAATGAACAATATGAGTTTTTATTGTAGATGGACACAGCATGTGTCCGTTCTTTGTTACAACACTGTACCATGTCAAGATGATTCCAATCAACTCTTCCGTAACACCGCCGACGTACGGAAATGCGAAAACAATTATATCTAAAAACAGTAAGTTTATTACATGATGCGTATTAAAGGGCATTCGTTTGTTTATGCGCAATGAAATCAGCGGACACAATTGTTATTTTATATCCACCATATTCGACAGTGCTCAAGTGTTGTTCGCATTTCTTTTATACAATTTCCTAATATTACATTGGCGTGGCATCACTTATTAGCTATTATTAATTACATCAATTGGCTATTATAACTACATGTGCAGCAAACGAGAGCATTGTTCTACCACGGCGTATTTCGATTATTTACAGTTCACAATTGTTTACGAAAACGCAGTCCATCTTATCTCATCAAACTAGAAATCGTGTTATCACTTCCAGAGCAGCACTACACTAGTATCAAGACCCTGTCAGACCTTGGTGAAACGCCTGATAACAAATAATAAAATCGCTTTGCGGCAAATGATGTGAACATGGCATTCAGCCATTCAAAAGGCGACAGTTTTGTCTTTGAAATATCTGTTCTCAGTTACGGTATCTGTCATGACAATGAAACGTGTTCACCACATCAGACTTCCGGGAATGTCACATACAACCTAGCCACATCCACATCAATGACATTGTGTATGTTTTTATAGATCACAACCCGGTCTTCATGGGAGTCGTCATAGACAGCATCAACGAGTATATCTACACGGCAGTGTTTGATAAAATGTTATATCGTGCAAAATTTGATGGATCTTCTCGCGAATCAATACTGGTTGAAGGCAAGATGCTAAAGTTGCTTCTTAAAAATAAGAACCTTCACTTAATTATGGTTGATATGGCAACGTAATTATTAAATGAATCTCCACTAGTTCGATTACTAAGATAATACGATGTAAACCAGAAGTATATATACACACGCACCATACACACGCACCCGCACGCACACACACACACATACCTACATACACCCATAGGCATGTATATATATATATATATATATATATATATATATATATACATATAAACACACGCGTGAGTGCGTGTACTTGTGGGTGTATATGTACGTGTATGTGTGTTCATGTATGCGTGTATTATTAATATATTCCTAATAACAATATTTTATATAGTGCAGACATGTTTACACATTTGGTAAAAGTAACAACCCGAATTAACAAACATCCGTAATTACTCCGCATTGTAAGCAGTAATAACGCCGAATATAAACAAGTACATCAGTGTAACCGTTATAAGAAAATCGTTTGTGAAATTGTGTATGTTCAGGAGGGAATTCACCGCAAACTGCCGTCATCCCGGAAGAAGATCGTCTGTACTTCGTGGATTACAGTGGTAAAACAGTTGAAGTCGCCCATCTGGACGGTTCAGAGAGAAGAGTTTTGATACACACACAAGCGACGTGGCTGCGTGGTGTTGCCGTCGACCCAGTTGCGAGGTAACAGTCGAATTAAATAGTTTAAACCAGTCTCCCCTGTTGGCGAGATAAAGATACAGAGGGTGTTTTGGCTAAAAGTATGTCTTACTTTATACTACAGGGAACTCGTCGACAGCGCCGTGTTAAAATAGGTCATGATGTTTTTTTTCTGAATGTGTACTCAGAATGGTAATATCCATTCATTTACACTGCATAAAGGGAACACGCCCTCCACATATTACACTTAAGCAAACTTATGAACACTGGGATTTACAGGAAAACACTGTAGTTGCAATACACATTGACAATATTTTCATAAAATAACTTGCAGTTACTTTTTTCGATATTAAAAACTTCCAATTTGCATATAGCATTACTTGGTGATGTTATAACAAAAAAATTTATATTCAATTTTATTTCAACACCACATATCTTTATAAATTAAATTCAGGGGTGCTTACATGTAAAATGAAAATAGTTGCGAATGTAAACGTTATATTACAACACAGTGTATATAAGACCAGCATATCAGCCCGATAAAAGTACATTGCGATAAAAAACACAGTTCGTTAAACAATTTAGTAAAACGCCTCTTTAAACAAAATCGTGTTAAGGTCATTCCTGTGGAACGTCGTATCACAGTCGGGTTTTGCAAGATGAGTGACTGTCCACATTGACGCACTGTGTTTGGTCGGTAAGGTACGATGCGAGCCAGCTAAGTGCGTCGGTTCGCACGCCGATTTGGTCTAGGTCCGTTAACAGAATGTCATGGTCGATGGTGTCAAACTCAACGCTAAGATCGAGTA
>JAODUO010001400.1:60000-67500 GCA_025642075.2 Ridgeia piscesae | reverse complement strand
GTCTCCATTCACCCAAGACTGCAGCAAGAAGAGACAATTCTGGGTGAAATGGGCGAACAACGTTATCTCTGGAGGCGTGGGATTCATGCCAGGAACCAAAGAAGTCATGCGACTTGAGGACAAAGGTGAACGCTACGGGAAAATAGTGACTCTAGCCAACGTGCTGACAGAACCAAACGAAGAAAACGTTGTGTTTACGTTTTATCCAGGTACGTGGCTTTATATAGTGCAACAATTATCAGACATACGTATGTGTTATATCTGAATTGTTGGTATAACCCCCAACATATTTTAAGAATACAAATGTCATCTTAATAATACAACTTTAATATATATATATATATATATATATATATATATATATATATATATATATATATATTATAAGTTGTAAAATTAAGATGACAAATGAGGTGTTTCAATGACGTTCAAACGTCAGTGGATTCCAAACGGAGGAATCTTAATCTAAGTTAAATGGTTATATATATATATATATATATATATATATATATATATATATATATATATATATATATATATATATATATATAACGTGTTAGTGTTCCTTCCAAATTGTGCGTCTGTTCGAATAGTAAATTACAAAGCATGTCTGTATGCACAGTAACAAAACTGGTGCGACCGTGGATGAAACAGAACACATCCATAATTGTTGCCTTCACAGACGTGTTTACATAACAAAGCGATGAAAACGCTGTGCGCACCTTTTATTTTTGATGCAGAAATGTTTCCTTTTTAACACATTTACATTAATGAGCATTCTAGTCTGCTTAACTCCCGGGCAACAAACTTACAGGGATTATTCTGTCACGCCACGGGCACGATCAGAAAACTCTACCTTTTCAAAATACCTTATATATATATATATATATATATATATATATATATATATATATATATATATATATATATATATATATATATATATATATAATATATATGGTTTCTAGTTTCCATGGTGTAAACAATTTGTGCGGAATGCGTGCGAACAATTTAATTTAGGACCCACATGCGCACGGAGAATGGTAGGGGATAAAATGGCCCCCGAGAATTAATAACGGAATCAGCGATATAATTTTATCTTTCCTACAAAATTATGTTTTGTTTTTGTTTTAGCGTCATCTCAACCTGTCTTGGACCCCCGGTGACGATGGACGAGGCAGTCCACCTGAACGACGACAACAACAACACGTGCCTTGTTCTTGCACAGACTGACATGTACACGTGGTCAGCCGGAGCTCAGCGCTGGTTCCCAGAGCGGCGTGGTAGGTGTTTCCACCGTGGTCTCTCCATCACGAGATGTGTGCCCGAAGCAACCAAGACGTCTTTCACCGTCACGATCACTGGTCGCCACCTCGTCTGTTCCAACTCCAACGTCAACGTGTTGATCGGAAAGACGAATTGGTCACAATGCGGAACAACTGGAGTCTACCAGAAGTGCACATTGAGCGGAAACACTGAGTCTGGGAGCGACGGTCTGACCACGTGTGTCGCCAAATGTGTCTGCGATGGAGAGGACTGGAAACACGTGACTATTCATATTCCAAATTCACAGGAACTTTGGGAAATATGCGAAATCGACATGAAATAAATACGATTACACCAGAACAAAATAAACCGGCGCTGGACTCCACCGCCGCAGGGTAAATGTGTCCACCGCGGCTTCGTCATCAACAGATATATGCCAGAAGTAATCAAGGCATCGTTCACCGTCACGATCAATGGTCGCCATCTTGTCTGTTCCAACTCTGACGTCATCGTGTTGATTAGACAAAGTTGTCACAGTGCGAAATATCTGGAATCTACAGGAATAGCGCATTGAGCGGAAAGCCTGGGACTTGGAGCGGCGGTATGTATCACATACTCCATATATATATATATATATATATATATATATATATATATATATATATATATATATATATATATATATATATGTAATGGGGTAGACTGCAAACACGTGACTATTCAAATACTGAAAACGCACGAACTTTGGGAAATATGCGAAATCGACATCAACTGAGCACTACTGTATACATCTGATGGAAAACTAGTTATATCTGCGTTGTGTCTATACATCTAAAATAGTTAATACAAAGTAATATTTTGCAACTACAATGAAGAATGTTATGCCAGCATAACTGAACATGAGTCAGGATAGTTTCTGTTCAGATAACACACGTTCTTTTAATGAGACACGCTACCGTAGTCAGTACGAAAGACGTACTTATTAAGTTAATGTGTCAAGTTCAATGAACATCTTTACAGGTAAAGGTATAATTACATCGTATATTGGGTATGAAAAGGAACGTATGTGACTTGATATTTCAGTAGTTTGCTACAATAACTTTGGATCGACGGGAATATGAGACATGCCTATGATATGAAACACCGTAAATAGGTCTAATAACACATAACTACCAAGAACATCCACCATGTAACCGTAGCAGTAAGACTCATCTAGAATATGCTACTTTAAGGAAAGTCAGATTAAACCAACGGCGGGTGTTTTACACTTGTACATATACAAAATTACCAGGAGCATCTACCACGTCACAGAAGCATACACACCAAAAATGCTCTAGGCGTTTGTCGCTAAACTATTGTGTCCGCGTCTCAATCTAGCTGTTGTATGACATACTACTGGAACTGGAACATTTTTTATTTGACAGAACGTACATAATATATGAAAAATACACTGTCTGTAATGTAATGTCGAGAGACTCGCACTAAGGATACTACACAATACAATGTCAGTAACATAATGTCGAGAGACTCTCACAAGGGTACTACAAAATACAATGTCAGTAATATAATGTCGAAAAGACTCTCACTAAGGGTACTACAAAATATAATGTCAGTAATATAATGTCGAGAGTCTCTCACTAAGGGTACTACACAATACAATGTCAGTAATATAATGTCGAGAGACTCTCATTAAGGGTACTACAAAATACAATGTCAGTAATATAATGTCGAGAGACTCTCACTAAGGGTACTGCACAATACAATGTCAGTAAAAATAATGTCGAGAGACTCTCACTAAGGGTACTACAAAATACAATGTCAGTAATATAATGTCGAGAGACTCTCACTAAGGGTACTACACAATACAATGTCAGTAACATAACGTCGAGAGACTCTCACTAAGGGTACTACAAAATACAATGTCAGTAATATAATGACGAGAGACTCTCACTAAGGATACTACAAAATACAATGTCAGTAATATTATGTCGAGAGACTCTCACTAAGGATACTACAAAATACAATGTCAGTAATATTATGTCGAGAGACTCTCACTAAGGGTACTACAAAATACAATGTCAGTAATATTATGTCGAGAGACTCTCACTAAGAGTACTACAAAATACAATGTCAGTAATATTATGTCGAGAGACTCTCACTAAGGATACTACAAAATACAATGTCAGTAATATAATGTCGAGAGACTCTCACTAAGAGTACTACAAAATACAATGTCAGTAATATTATGTCGAGAGACTCTCACTAAGGGTACTACAAAATACAATGTCAGTAATATAATGTCGAGAGACTCTCACTAAGGGTACTACAAAATACAATGTCAGTAATAAAATGTCGAGAGACTCTCACTAAGAGTACTACAAAATACAATGTCAGTAATATAATGTCGAGAGACTCTCACTAAGGATACTACAAAATACAATGTCAGTAATATTATGTCGAGAGACTCTCACTAAGTGTACTACAAAATACAATGTCAGTAATATAATGTCGAGAGACTCTCACTAAGAGTACTACAAAATACAATGTCAGTAATATAATGACGAGAGACTCTCACTAAGGATACTACAAAATACAATGTCAGTAATATTATGTCGAGAGACTCTCACTAAGGGTACTACAAAATACAATGTCAGTAATATAATGTCGAGAGACTCTCACTAAGAGTACTACAAAATACAATGTCAGTAATATAATGTCGAGAGACTCTCACTAAGGATACTACAAAATACAATGTCAGTAATATAATGACGAGAGACTCTCACTAAGGATACTACAAAATACAATGTCAGTAATATTATGTCGAGAGACTCTCACTAAGAGTACTACAAAATACAATGTCAGTAATATTATGTCGAGAGACTCTCACTAAGGATACTACAAAATACAATGTCAGTAATATAATGTCGAGAGACTCTCACTAAGAGTACTACAAAATACAATGTCAGTAATATAATGTCGAGAGACTCTCACTAAGGGTACTACAAAATACAATGTCAGTAATATTATGTCGAGAGACTCTCACTAAGGGTACTACAAAATACAATGTCAGTAATATAATGACGAGAGACTCTCACTAAGAGTACTACAAAATACAATGTCAGTAATATAATGTCGAGAGACTCTCACTAAGGATACTACAAAATACAATGTAAGTAATATTATGTCGAGAGACTCTCACTAAGAGTACTACAAAATACAATGTCAGTAATATTATGTCGAGAGACTCTCACTAAGGGTACTACAAAATACAATGTCAGTAATATAATGACGAGAGACTCTCACTAAGAGTACTACAAAATACAATGTCAGTAATATAATGTCGAGAGACTCTCACTAAGGATACTACAAAATACAATGTAAGTAATATTATGTCGAGAGACTCTCACTAAGAGTACTACAAAATACAATGTCAGTAATATAATGTCGAGAGACTCTCATTAAGAGTACTACAAAATCAATGTCAGTAATATTATGTCGAGAGACTCTCACTAAGGATACTACAAAATACAATGTCAGTAATATAATGACGAGAGACTCTCACTAATGGTACTACAAAATACAATGTCAGTAATATAATGTCGAGAGACTCTCACTAAGGGTACTACAAAATACAATGTCAGTAATATAATGTCGAGAGACTCTCACTAAGAGTACTACAAAATACAATGTCAGTAATATAATGTCGAGAGACTCTCACTAAGGATACTACAAAATACAATGTCAGTAATATTATGTCGAGAGACTCTCACTAAGGGTACTACAAAATACAATGTCAGTAATATAATGTCGAGAGACTCTCACTAAGAGTACTACAAAATACAATGTCAGTAATATAATGTCGAGAGACTCTCACTAAGGATACTACAAAATACAATGTCAGTAATATTATGTCGAGAGACTCTCACTAAGGATACTACAAAATACAATGTCAGTAATATAATGACGAGAGACTCTCACTAATGGTACTACAAAATACAATGTCAGTAATATAATGTCGAGAGACTCTCACTAAGGGTACTACAAAATACAATGTCAGTAATATTATGTCGAGAGACTCTCACTAAGGGTACTACAAAATACAATGTCAGTAATATAATGTCGAGAGACTCTCACTAAGAGTACTACAAAATACAATGTCAGTAATATTATGTCGAGAGACTCTCACTAAGGATACTACAAAATACAATGTCAGTAATATTATGTCGAGAGACTCTCACTAAGAGTACTACAAAATACAATGTCAGTAATATTATGTCGAGAGACCCTCACTAAGGGTACTACAAAATACAATGTCAGTAATATAATGTCGAGAGACTCTCACTAAGAGTACTACAAAATACAATGTCAGTAATATTATGTCGAGAGACTCTCACTAAGGGTACTACAAAATACAATGTCAGTAATATTATGTCGAGAGACTCTCACTAAGGGTACTACAAAATACAATGTCAGTAATATAATGTCGAGAGACTCTCACTAAGGGTACTACAAAATACAATGTCAGTAATATAATGTCGAGAGACTCTCACTAAGAGTACTACAAAATACAATGTCCGTAATATTATGTTGAGAGACTCTCACTAAGGGTACTACAAAATACAATGTCAGTAATATAATGACGAGAGACTCTCACTAAGGGTACTACAAAATACAATGTCAGTAATATTATGTCGAGAGACTCTCACTAAGGGTACTACAAAATACAATGTCAGTAATATAATGTCGAGAGACTCTCACTAAGGGTACTACAAAATACAATGTCAGTAATATAATGTCGAGAGACTCTCACTAAGAGTACTACAAAATACAATGTCCGTAATATTATGTTGAGAGACTCTCACTAAGGGTACTACAAAATACAATGTCAGTAATATAATGTCGAGAGACTCTCACTAAGGGTACTACAAAATACAATGTCAGTAATATTATGTTGAGAGACTCTCACTAAGGGTACTACAAAATACAATGTCCGTAATATTATGTTGAGAGACTCTCACTAAGGGTATTACAAAATACAATGTCAGTAATAATTGTAATGTCGAGAGATCCTCACTAAGGATACTACAAAATACAATGTCAGTAGTGTTATGTCGAGAGACTCTAACTAAGGGTACAACGAAATACAATGTCAGTAATATAATGTCGAGAGACTCCCACTAAAGGTACTACAAAATACAATGTCAGTAATAATTGTAATGTCGAGAGACCCTCACTAAGGGTACTACAAAATACAATGTCAGTAGTGTTATGTCGAGAGACTCTCACTAAGGGTACAAAGAAATACAATGTCAGTAATATAATGTGGAGAACTTCTCACTAAGGGTACTTACTACAAAAGCCGCTTACGCGAGAACCACCGATTTATGTGTTATTGTAACTAAAATATATATACCACTCCCAAGGTGGTATACAAATCAATATTGCGATTAATGATGAATAAATGTCTAAGTATAGAAGAACAGTGCATCGTTGCGAGTTAAATACATAAATGCAGTTTGGGCTTGTGCATATATATTTGTAAAATATGGTTTGGTGTACGTAGAAAATCATAGTGGCTGCGTGTACGAGTGTTTTCATAAATGCAACGTGCCATTTATCTAAGTAATGTTGTTATGTAGAACCTAATATAATGTCGTGATATTCAACATTTCGTTAAAAAAATATTGATTTAAAAAACTTGAAAGCGATTGAGTACATCTTTATAGAAGAACATCACACACTGGCGAGTAAAACATCTTCCAGTTTCAGTAGATTTAGTAATTTCACTATAGCGCATGTGTATGCATTATACTTACTGCGGGTAATTATTCGAATTGGCCTTTTCTGCAGTTTGGACAGCATTTTTTTATCAATACCCCACGATGAAATACCGTAGTTGAAATGCGGCACAATTGTTTTAGTTTATTCTTTATGACCAAGGTTTATGATATTGTATTTAATATTGTGTTAACGTATGGAGTTAAGTCTAATGTGTTTTGAATTAAATTACTTACGAAGGTGAATATGTTTAGATACTCTATATATATTGCCGTCTAATTTTAAAGACAATTGTATACCAGACGCAGTGTGTTCGCAAAGTTAACTAACATATTTTTAGTTCTGTTTGTATTTACATTGAACGTATTTGCGAGAAAATATTCAGTAGTATAGTTTAGTTCTTTGATATTACTATGACTGACCAAATTATACTTTTTGATGTTACAATTGCATTTG
>JAODUO010001400.1:17500-52500 GCA_025642075.2 Ridgeia piscesae | reverse complement strand
TCTCTCTCTCTCTCTCTCTCTCTCTCTCCTAACTCTCTCTCTCTCCTCTCTCCTCTCTCTACCTCTCTACCTCTCTACCTCTCTATCTCTCTACCTCTCTACCTCTCTACCTCTCTACCTCTCTACCTCTACCTCTCTCCTCCTCTCTCCCTCTCTCCCTCTCTCTCTCTCTCTCTCTCTCTCTCTCGCTCGCTCGCTCGGCGTCGCACAGCAAATTGTTGATAGGTCTACTAATCAATTATATACGAATATTACAACGCCGGATGACAAAGCAATTTCTAAAAAAAAAGGCCGCACAAAACGATCCCCGCGAGACGGTCATGATTACCACCTGACAGTTCACAATACTCCGCTTCGGAGAATCGAATCGATTTTTTTCAGCTAAAGGATATGCAGACGTTGGCGCTGCATGACAATTAAAAGGTTCCCCATTAAACTTGAAATGTGCATGTTTCTACGTATTGACATAAACCCAGCGATGTTTGGAGGGAACTGTGGAAAGTTCTCACCCACGGTAAAACCTTTGAAAATGTTGATCCCTGACGTCTCAAAACCACTGCTTGAGTAAACATTGTAACTGTTTTACTCAGCTTATTGCGCTGAACTATATACGTTATATATATATATATATATATATATATATATATATATATATATATATATATATATATATATATATATATATATATATATATATATATATATCAACGGCAGTATTTTATAGTGGCAGGATTATCCGGACCTTGCTAAGAACACAATACGTCCAAAAATCGACAGGTGCAACATTGGCATATTTTTCAGCAGCAGAATGGCACAGCAATGCTGACGTCTGGCGAATAGACGCTACACTAAAAGAGTTCCCAGCCAGGAATAACGGCTACGGACATACTAAATTGAGCGACTATACTATTTTGCCAATCCTATTTACAAAACATCAACACCAACAATGACAGCTGTCATCGTAAACTTCCTTCTGGTTTTTGTCAAACATAGTCGACATAACGGGCCGAGTGTCGTAGTCTGCTTTTTAGCTATCGCATCGTTTCCAACGTTCGCAGAGCGGACGGCATTTATAGACTTCTACAGAACAGCGAACGATAACGGGGCAGACTCCCCGAACAACATCGATGTGGGAGAGGCCTGGTTGCGCGTGAGGGGAACATACTCCCAGTCGGGATCAGTCAAAAACCTGCGAGGACAACTCCACAAGGTATTGTATCCTGCATTTGACGTGCATGGTGTAGTTGCCGATGTAAAACTCTGTCATGTCGATCGCCATGACGATTCAGTGACGGTACTCACGCGCGTAGCTGATTGATTGACATACAACTGACACGCCCACTGGCACTGGTAGTGACACTGGAGTGAAGTACGTTAATTGCAGTCCGTTAGGAATGTCGTTTACTACTCACAAGTCGCGATACAATAGTAAAACAGGGAGTTAAGTTTAAGTTACAGTCACACACAACATTAATATTACATATAATCAATATGCACATCTTTTATTTTATATCTGTTTCTAGTAAATTATTAGGAAACCTAAATCTCATATTAATTTACCAGAAACATATATATATAATTATATTTAAGTATAAAACAGTATTCCTCTGTACAGTAGGTGCGTATGTAATATTTGTAGAACAACGTTTCCGTTAAATCTGTGTGTATCAGGCTGACATTTTACAGGGTATCTAGATTTAAACTTACTAAAAAATTGTTCGGGTTGTTGGAAAAAAATTGATTGAAAGCTCAATATCTCAAAAGGCTACAAGTGGAGTACATTTATGGCACGTTGACTTTTTTTGCATCATATGTGTGGCTGTGTGACCTATTTCTGGGGTACACTAAAACAATTTAATGCATTGTTCTAAATGTCTTATCACAGGTGACTGACTTTTTCCATAAGCAGGACTGGGCTCGCTAATATTTAATTTATATATACATATATATATATATATATATATATATATATATATATATATATCTCAGGTCTCATTTCCTCCAATCAGCTCAAACTTGGGCTAATGCAGGAGTTTGTGGTGCTTCTTGTGCGCAATCATTGGGTAGTGTGTTTGTTTTACAAGTAATTTAGGTGATTGGGTGTCATGAAAGGGTGGTTCATGATTGCTGCTTGAAAACTATGGGGTTTTCTATTTAATAAGTAGTGGGATCTTATTCCAAATGCGGCTTGCTCAGGGGTAGAAATAGAACACTGCATTGTTGATGCGGCACCTGGTAGGTATGTAATAGCCACGGTTTTTTAATAGGCCCGTTGCTGGTGGGCTGGTGATTATGTTATTGAATATTTTGTAGAATGTCATGTCTTGCTTAATAACCCTGCATCGCTCAAGAGTGGGCCATCCGATGGCTACTAGGTCTGTTGAGATTGTTTGGCGTTTATGGTAGTTTTGACAAATCTGGCTCCACAGTGCTGTACTTTTTCGAGACGTTTAATTTAGGTAGTGTTTTGTAGATACAGGAGAGGCATATTCAAGTTTTGGTTAGACCAGCATGTTATAGGGAATTTTGTTTTACATCAGGAAATATGTGTGGACCCTTTGGCGTAAAAAAGTTTTGATCGGTTAAGAAACCCGTCTGCAATCATGAACTGTATCATTTTTGTTACAACTACCCCCGTAGCCCCAGTCTCCCGTACAACACAAATTGGCGAGGTGCCAAGGTTTTGAACACGACATGGTTTTTGCTGATTTCACCGCACTTCCAAAATCTCAATAAGGCACGTTTCGGCCGTGGCAGTGAGATGGGTCACTTCACACACTGTTTGTAGCATGTTTATAAAAGCCTGTACATTTAACAATATGGAGTTGAAATGTTGTGCCTAAAGCCACAATAAGTCGAGCTTTGTAATCATATATTTTTTAATGCAACATGACAATATATGTTACTTGCGAACCATGCTAAAGTTGTGACACTGTCTGTGATAATCCTCGCCCAAGGAAATATATTGTGCGTATGTTTGTAAAATGCCTGAGAGTGATTTTTAATTGAATGGATGCTATGTAAGTACTTTATTAGTATCATTATCATATATGTATACTATAGTAGACAGAACTACTAAGTCTCATGCATTTGGCAAGATACTCATGCATTTAGTGTCCACTGCATATGACACTTTCACTCATCAAGCTATGAATGTCACACATATTTGTCATTTCATATAAGCAATGGGATCATTCATTCTGTGTCAGTTGAAATCAAAATCGGGCAACTTTCTACCACACCGTCTTAGAACAGAGATGTAGTGATCTTACTTTGTGGTCATACTTGTAATTGTGGACACCATTTTTGAAGGTTTGTGCTCATACTTGATTACATCGGTCAGTAAAGCCAAACAATTGTAATCACACTGGATTACATTTCAGAAGAAATTGTAATCATCATTACCTTTCCTGATTAGAATTGTTTTCATACTTACAATTGCAAGCACATACATTAGACAGATGGAAATATCAGAAGTAATATAATAAATGTATTAGTAATTGAGCTATTACTTTTCTATTAATACTAAGCCCTTGAGGTGCTTAACATTTCAAACGGTTAGATTTCTTTCACAGAGAAGCCACATCTCATTCTTAATGTAGTAAAATGTTATAATAGTGAGAGTCTCTGGGAAGTGCCACTATACACAAGCCTACAATGTTGTGTTGTAATTGTAGAGGCATTGCCATCTGTACTGTTTCCACAGTTACATGGTGTGAATGGTAGGTCTTTGTTCCTACATGGCAGTCCTGACTTGCTTGTTAGCTGCCAAATATCTGCTATGTATGTAAGGGTAAATCTGGACTCTGGACAAAGGCAAATGTTCTACCTCACGGGACACAACGTTAAGCCTCGGCCCTCTCTCTTGCTCATTTGCGACTCCATTCAATGCTACATGTCGAAATGGGATATGGTTAGAGCATGTAACTGCTAGACAATTGCAGATCATGTTTCGTGTGGTGTTGGTGACATATTTTTTATGCATGCATATAAATACTGGTACCCCATGGTAGTTCTACTGTTGGTTGTTTTATTTTGGTCTCTCATTTGATATAGACAGGATGCTACAGACAATTACACAAGAAATTAAGAAGATGTATTCAGCACCGATGCTCAATCCCTGTTGTGATCAATTGACCATGGCTGTCATTTTTTAGAATCAGAATTATTATTTATATGTACATTATTTAAAGTAATTATGAAAGTAATCAGTATCATACTCAAGTACATTTGTTTTCTTAGTAATCATACTCATAATCATAGTTAGTAATCACACTCGTAAGTTATTACATTCATGTTGTAATCACTCCATCTCTGTCTTGTCTGTGTATATGAAAAAATAGCTTATCCTGTGAATGTGACCAACAGTTGATCACTTTCAAAATAAATCTTAGTGGAGATTTTAATTTTAATTTGTTTATCTGATTTGTTTTGATGAGTTATAACCCAAATTTTCAAGGGATCAGAAAACCATGAATGTATAAATCAGTCCATTAAAACTTGGTGTATTAATTGAGAAACATGTGGATATCTAAATATGTTATAAATTTAGGTGTATGAAAAGAAGGGGAATAGTGCTAGCTACAAGTTGAATTTCGTTTATTCTGGCTAACATTTGTGAGGCCAAGTGTACATGGAAACATGATTCCCAGTTGCATATGTTTTTAGTTTTTTATCTAGTTGCTGTTCCAAAATAAATAACAATATGAATAATATTTACTGTGCTGTTCACAACGCCTTACATTCAATAGCATATAGTATTTTTAAAAGAAGAAAAACAAACTTAAATAAAATAAAATAAAAAAATAAAAAATCTTACCCTGACACTGTGCGATTACACCACATATCTCCAATACATCATGTTTTAAACCAGTACAAACAGGACCGTATCTCCAAGCACACACGTCACACAACATAGACTCTTTTCAGGTGTAATCCTTTTTATGTATACTAGAAAGCATAAACAAAATTATAGCTAGGTTCATCTTCGTTTGGATTGTATGAATTTTAGAGAATGAAATTGAAGTAATACAAACAAGCAGTCATGCCATGTATTATAAACAATAATTAGTGTACAAGTTCAATCTGTGAAAATTGTATTGAACTTGAGGCCATCAACAGTAGAAAAACACTGTGATGAGAGCGACGAAAAATAAATTGAGGCCAATTAAGGCGGGTCCCACCACAAAACACAAACATATTTTAGAAACAGAGGAAAACTTAAAACAATTATATGTATAATTTATATACACATGAAATTTATTTCAGATCTCAACTGATGAGTACGAAGAGAAGAAAGAAACATTTGCCTCGGAGAAGAAACCCAGAGACTGGGTGGCATTGTTGTATTACCCAGCCCCTACCAAGGAGGGTGACAGTAGAAACAGTGCTACAAATTCTCAGTCAGTCATGGACAGGGTGAGTAAGCTGAAATTACTTCTATTTAATTGTACCTAATAAAATTCCTGTAAAATGTCATACATATTAAATTGTGGTACTATGTATATATCATATTTGTTTTACTCTACCAAATACAATTCCTTTAAAATGTCAGATACATTTAATAATTTATCAAAGTAAAACCAGCTTAAAACAATGCTGACGAATATGTGTATTTACTTTGCTCATATGTAAATTACTCTTCAGTTTTTAATATGAGGGTGCCAGCTGCTAGGTTTTTTAAATTTAATATTATGTTCTTATGAAAACAATGTACATGTTGAAGGTCTACTGCCTGCCAAATTTAGGTGTAGTTATTCTATTCTTGTAACACTGTTCCTAATTTCAAAGATTCCGCCTCAAAATGCTCAAATGGTACAGAAAAAATTAGTTTAAAAAAAAAATTCTGCATAATTAATTGGAATGTCCTTTTATGTTTACCTGTCCCACATTCTGGACATGTTACTGGTCTATAAATTATAGGCAGAGGAGATGATACCCTCCCATTAAGGGAGTTTGTGAATCTGACAGTATTTTTTTCATCCACAGACACCTTAGCCATGTATCTTTATAGGAGGTCATGTCACTCCCTAAATGTCAAAGAAGCTACTGTAAATTCAGTGTTAATATACCTGGTAGTAACGCTCTAACAACAAGCTCTTGTATGCTGCAATCATGAGTCATGTTCAGCGATAAGCAATTAGTTATACTCGGATCTTTTAGTTCACCTTGTAACACTTGTAAGCATGGCACGTTATGCCATTCAGTCCACCATGGATAGAGCCATCTTACACCATTGGCTCTACACAGGTGTCAGTTTGTGATTTGCCAAAATATTCCCTGACATATAGAAAGGAAACAGGTGCAAAACTACACGGTACAACATCTGGACATGTTCATAGCACTAAATATCTACAAGATGGCAATTCAGGCATATCCTGAGCAAGTGAGCAAGGTGGTTAAAAAACAGTGAGGTCGCCCACCTTGCTCGTCAGCAGAGGAAATATTGCAGTATGTGGAAAACATATTTAAAATGTTTTTTTATGCTATTTTATCAATGTAGTCATTTTATATTTAATAGTTTTCCTATTTCATTTATTTATTGATAATTAGAGGATCACGTGTTATCAAATGTTTGCAAGTAAGGAGGAAATCACATGAATATAATTGTGTTGTTGACTGTGCCCGTAGGTTAGACGAGCAATGATGTTGGGAGCCTCCGCCATTATAATACTTGTGCTGAACCCAAACATCATTAGAGAGGTAAGAACATTTTGAACTCGGAAGTTATACATAGCCACCATGTAGTTTACATTAATTACACATAATTATGTTATATGTCTTTTTGAAGCATTTCTATTGGCAAAGACTTTTGCTTTACATTGTGAAATATTAAAAGAAGACATGCAATTTCATTCATGGTGTTGCTATGTAAGAACTGTAATTCGTTGTTCAGAACATGGAAACGATGTTACAACAGTTGTGATTGGCTATTCAGAACATCGTAAGCCATGGTACAATAGATACGATTGGCTGTTGCGGCTTTGGGAAATTATTTACAACAGTTTTGGTAGGCAGTGTAATTATGGGAAGCTGGGTTACACCAAATGGACACAGTGTACAAAGTACTGATCATCATCACGTTATTATCTTCGTTTCAGAAATATCACTAAGATGAAAATATTTCACACAGCTTTTTCTGTTAACATTAATTATACTTTTTGACATATTTCTATGAGTCGTGTCATATGTTCTTGCAAGCACAATTACAGTAGCATGCCAGAAAGTGTGCCAGAAACTATCAAAATGTTATCCAGAAAACAATCTAAACAATCTATGAACAGCTAAAAGGAGAAACCATTTCAAGTCGTATGATACCATGTGGACAAATGTGTTACAAATCTGGTACTTCAGGTAAACATTGCGCCCATCGTCAGCATCCCGGTGATCCTCGTTCAGGATCCAGAGAATGTCACAGCAGTACTTGAGGCCATTGCCAGGTAAGATATGTCTCATCTGTACACAGTGGAAGAAATCAAAATAATCGCAGCCAGATTAACACTAAATGACCACCGCCGCAGAACAAGTGTGACAGGATTACTAAACTGACTGGGTTGGGGCACACTTAAACGACTATGATTTCAACACCAACCAACTCACAGTTTTCACAAGACGAAACACAATCTCCTACATATCATTGCAGAATAACCCCAAGTTCCGGTATGTAAAATGGCAATCACAACAAGTACATACACATCCAGGCATGCATTAGGACATACGCATTCTCCTTAACATGAGAGTGATAAGACCATGGAATCTACTCCCCCAGTGTGTGTGTGTGTGTGTGTGTGTGTGTGTGCGTGCGTGCGTGCGTGCGTGCGTGCGTGCATGTGTAAGTGAGTGAGTGAGTGTGTGTGTGTGTGTGTGTGTGTGTGTGTGTGTGTGTGTGTGTGTGTGTGTGTGTGTGTGTCTGTGTGTGTGTGTTTGTGTGTGTGTGTGTATGTGTGTGTGTGTGTTTATGTGTGTGTGTGTGTGTGTGTGTTTGCGCGTGTGTGCATGCGTGCATGTGTGTGAGACACTGTGTAAGCCTGTTAATTTAAATTCATATGTTCTTTTACATTTGTTTTCAGCAAAATAAAAGCAAGTGTCCGCATTACATACAAAGCGTACTTCTATGATCTACAGGTACTGTCAGTTGTTTGTATCCTCAGAAATATTGCCTTCTACAAACTAATGTGAGGTAGAAAATCATGTATTTAAGAAAGACAATTCTTCATGTGTGATATATAACTTATTTGAAAATGAATTAATTAATATTAGTCCAGATATGGTGATATACAATTATAACATGCTCATAGATACTTGTATAAACCAATCATGCAAATACACACAGTACAACTGTTGTAGAATTGCAATAAAATAATACTATTATTGTCATTCATTCATTTGTGTACATGCACGCACACGCACACACTTCAATAAACCGCAGAACACACCTGGCTCACTCTCACGAAAACTGTGCAGAAATGTGACATAGCAGGTTACAATTGAAACTTTTTTTAAACGATTGTTTTGCCGACTGAAAGCTTGACATATATAAACAAGAAACTCAATAGCTAGCCTAGATGGTGTGTAATCGGGATATCTACAATCAAAGTATATTAGTGTATATAGTGCTGAAGTTGCCCACAACTAAAATGCATATCCTTTTTAAGGACAATAAAGGAAAGTGAAAGTGAAACTGACATGGCGATTATTTTCACAGAGTTACACATTGAAACTGTTGAAAAATAGCTGCGCCTTTGTCGCACACACAACTCATTTTTACATACAAGAGGTGTCCCTGACCTTCCCCTCAAATTCAATTCACAAATCAATGATATCATAACATGTCACTACATCAGTACCAATGCATCTTTTTCATTTTCAAAAACAACGAAATATGACCCTAAAACAAAATTATTCCTAGATAGTCCACTAAAAAAAAGTAAAAAATGTACATTTTTTATATAGCGCACATGCTACAGTTAACGTGCGAAATGCTACTCGTACACATAGTCACCACTGTCTATAGTCAGGTACTCATTTATACAGCTGAGTGAACTGGAGCAATGTAGAGTGAAAACACTTGCCCAAGGTTTTAACACCGCAGCACAGAATTCGAACCCGGGTTCTCGTAGTCGAGAGTCCGATGCTCTACCCCTGAGCCATTACGCTCTACACAACACTAAGGTTCTTGAGAGATCATAAACCCGACTTTGCTCCTTAAAATCAATTTTGATCCTTAACAATGATGTTAACACCATGATGTGCCAGCGGGACATTGCCACTGGCATGTGTCATTGAAATTACTGTCCTTTGTAATATGGCAATGGATATTTGCGTTTTGAAAGCATAATTTGTTTTAACCAAAAACAATTTGTATCAGGTGAATTTTCCTTAAGATCTCTTTATCGTAATGAAACGGTCTCCTGGTGTCCGTACGTAACATTTTGCATCGGGCGGACGCCTCGACTTCAAACATTTGTAACTTCCAAACGAAAGCTTGCTAAACAGCCATGGTGACTGTGTATGTCAGTAATGAACCAAAGAACCACTGTGTTCAAGGATCGTTTAAATTGAAAGGATAATTTACATAAAAAGTAGGTCTAACATTTGTCCGCAAGTAACACGTTTTTTTGGATGACACCTCTTCGATATGCACAAAATATCGCTAGAAATGCCCTCAATTCTTTTTTACATGTTTTTCCAATACCTCAACATTTTATATTTGTTTATATTCAGCCAAAAAAGTTGCGCACACACAGTTTTTTCAACGCTGTTGAAAGCACAGAAGTTGTCTGCTTTTCAGATCGCCATATGTTCATACGGAAGCTTTTTTGTTCGAATTTGTTTTAGCGATATATACTAATATTTAGCGCCATTGAATATGATCAAACTTTAAAGCAGCTATGTTTCTTGGCTACACTTAAACACATTATTTGTGTAATTTTAGTCGTAGTGGTGACTTCCTGTGCTGAAGTGACTTGCATATCAGAAATGGCCGATGAAAATAACGATCTTTTAACATAAAATATCCACAGCACAAAGCAAACTCTACCTCTTCTCATCCAGCCTGATGTGTGTGGTTCTATAGGTAATTCTCATTATTTACATGTGTAAGTTACACAAATATTTTCACAATCTATGTTTAATTCCATTTCATGTGTTGACTGCACAGTCTTTATGAGAGTGAGCCACCACGCATTTGCACACAAACACAATGCCACAGGCATGCGCATACACATTTGTATATACTGCTCAACACAACATATGACCGCACATTTACACATACAAAGTATGTTTGTGTGTAATGCAGAGTGTGTATCTATATAGCAATACGCTGCCTTTGTAGTATTGTAAGTGCATCCTCACCCAAGTGTCCACTCACACATTTCCATGTCCATAAATGCCAGTCATACACTCTGCTTTACTAGAAGGTATTTCTCCCACACTTCCTGACAACATTAAATCAACAGAACACATTGTTACATTTTGCCGTCAGATATGAAAACCTGTCTATTTACTCTCACTTATCCACCCTAGTATCTTAGCGCATTCATCCAATTGTTGACAACCTTTGCATTGCCATATACTATGAAAATGCTTAGTTCACTGGTTGTGTTGCACCACTGAGATAGGATTCTCATAATATTGGCACCATACAAGTTACTCAGTTACTATTTACCAGTACATGATAATAAATTAATTGTTGTCACTGATGACAAACAGAACCTTTGATTGGTGTCACTAGGTGTAATCTGCTAACCTATTAATGTGATATGTTCTTACAGGTTACCCTGTGGTCGATGTGCGGGCGATCTACCCCAGGTAGTGGGGTAGTATGCCTCTCTCACGGTGCAGGACTTCTTAGTAAGGTAAACCCCCCTTTACTGTTATCCCCCCTCTGCGTTCTGGAGGATTTTTTAGAATGGTCCCTATTTCTGTCCCAAAATAATGCCACAATGGATAACCCTATATGTATGTGTGGTTTCATGTTTCACGTAAATAGTCTGTGTATATAATTTAAAGGGATCCTTAGAAAAATCACAACTCTGTAAACTACACAATTTGTAACTAATTATATAAACATAATTGTTTTATATAATTTTATGTTTTGATGTATTTACAAAATTTGTAAATACATCAAAACATAAAACTAATGCACATTTAATGTGTTTTATTAAACACATAACCCTGGTAGCATATCAGAAGTGAATCCGCATATGCATAATTTTTAGTTTGTCTCCACCGTTGCTGCTCATGTAAGGTATGGTTATTAATATTCGAATCACTTCACCAGACTTTGTTTTTATCCAACAAGTTCACTCTGTTTATAATCACTGGTCTTTGCATGGTTAAATGTGCTTGCATGAATATGTACCATTAATCACCCACGTGGCAGCAAGGTAAGTGATGCACCTAAACACACTTGTTGCACAGATAACACTCACATCTATGCTATAGATTAGCAAGGCAATAGTGTTGGAAATGATCATGTTTCAACACTGAACATATCAAACAATTTATATGATCTTATAAAGAATATCTTTATCCAATTCTGCCATCGACAACAACAGAAAGATCAGTGCTACTCTTGATTCATAGATCATAAGATGCTCAAACACAGATCCAGAGAAGTGAAATTTCAAATTACTGGCAGTAAACAGATCCCCGGTGGTTTGCTTTATACATGATGTATCGTAAAATGGTTAGATATGGTAATGATATTCATATTAAGACACAGGAACATACAAACACCTATATGCATACCCTATACAAGTAATACATTGCATTTCGCAAGACTGTTTACCAAAGCATCACCGAAGCAGAAGTGTCATCCTGCATTATTCACTTGATATGTTGTTGCACCAAAATTAGTGAACTCGTTACCCAAAGATGTGTGCAAGGCAGCTGTAGCTGCACTGATGGCAGCGTTCTAAAGAGCAAACAGAAGACTAACTTGTAGTTATACATTCTACTATATTTATATGTCTTATAGTTTTGCCCTTGTTAGATAATTGCTTAAACTATGTCTGATATTTGCACTTAAATTAGTAATTTAATTTTTTGTATATTTAATATTATTATTTAACGGAATATTTATTATTAGTGATTAACTATATATATATATATATATATATATATATATATATATATATATATATATATATATATGTACATATATATATATATATATATATATCTAATTTATTTTATTCCTATACATTATACCAATATATGTATTATACCATATCATAACCATAATATATTATTGTATAAATATGACACTACATAAATCACTAAACATTTACATTTGCTAATTTTTGCAGGCCAATCCGAGCCACTTCTGGAATTATTTTATCTCGATGCTGGTGACAAGTATGCTTCTTCTTCTCATCATGAAGACTGAGGCTGAGGAGGATGAGGATGGAGAACGGGATGAGAGTGAGGTAAAGATATCAGCAAACCTGTTTCCTAAATTAAAGAGCTCAAAAGTAAGTTAATCTTTAATCACGATTTGTTGTTAAACTTGAGACATATCTGCCGCAGTGTCACCGGGCTCAAAATGTGAACGATTCTTGTGTCTTTGGTGTTGACAGCGTACGTTATACAACATCACTGATAAGGAAAACAAGTACAAAGAGCAAACTATTACATTGCTTTCTGGTCACCGAATAAATAACTTATCGATCTCCTCTTTATTATGTACTATATACATTGTTGTTCTTTCAGTGATACTAACTGACATATTTCTTACATATTATATGTGTAATTATATCTTGTATAATTATAATCTAAATTTTACACGCAACCGGTGTTTCTATTAGTAGCTAATATACATAATGCACTGAACATTATATTATCAATTATAATTTGATATATACACGAAATATAGTGTACAAAGAATATAACTAATATTACTGCTGTATAAAACAATAGTTAGGCCTCATTTAGAATATTGTATACAAGCATGGAGGCCATATTGCAAGAAGGATATTGATATGCTAGAAAGAGTACAAAGGAGAACAACCAAAATGATACCAACACTCAGGAATATTAGTTATGAAATGCGTCTAAAAGAATGTGGCTTAACAACACTAGAAACCAGAAGATTGAGAGGAGATCAGATTGGGGGTGTTTAAAATATTGAATGGGTATGAAAATGTTGACAGAAATATTATTTTCAAGGACAAGGAAGAGAGAAGAACTAGAGGGCATGGAGTTACATTACCTAAGAAGCAGTGTAGACTAGATATTAGAAAATTTTCATTTTCACAAAGAACAGTAAACGAATGGAAAAGATTATCACCTGACTGTGTAGGTGCTAGTAGTGTTATTATATTTAAAAATAAAATTGACATATACCTAAGACGGGCGGGGTATAGTTAGATAGATAGGTTTGACTCTCGATAAGCCAAAGGGCTTCCTAGTCCACCTGCCATCTTGAGTTGAATCTCTAGGTGGCAATCTTGTTAAATCTTGTTAAATATATATAATCTCTGGGATGCCCAATTTTCGTTTATATCTTCAGTCCTTCCGGAGGATTGCAAGCGAAGCTCTTGCAGCGATGAAGGTGAAGAGGTACAGGCGTCATCTGCAGGCGCAAAACTTTGATGACAGCGAAAGAGATACTTGTGCTGTTTGTTTAGATGCATTTCATCCTAAACAGGTAATGATATCATAAGTTATGAAGCATGTTGACAATTGGTAAAACATTAGTCCTTTTTGTCATGGCACACTTCTTTCTAGTTAAAGTATTATGGACTAACGTATTTCTCAAAACACCAAATTGTTTGCCACATTTTACTGACATCAGTAACCGTTGTCAGGAATAAAATGCTGGGAATTTATTGAAGAAGGCATGTAATTGTTATGGTTTCAGTAAATTGACTATCTTACCTTCATTAAATATATCCATTTAGCATGTCATGTTTACTCTTTTTTACACGGACCACTCCTTTATGTGTTGTGGTTCAATAATGTATAAGTATTTACAGTGTGCAAATTAGATGTTATATTCAAGCAGCTATTATGTCTGCTTCATTATGGTTTGCATTATGCGCATTATAAAGCAACATACGTAAGCATTATGTAAAATGCACTGTTGTTGTCACTGTATATCCTTTCAGATGCAGTTTCTTTTTAATACGCAGGATTAAATTGTACGTTTTTTGGTGCAGAACCAGACATTTATATATTGCTTTTGTGAAGTTATACTTTAAAGATACCCTATGTTTTTTTAAATTGCAGAAGATCCGAGTACTTCCATGTCTGCATGAGTACCACGTCAAGTGCGTGGATAGCTGGCTAATCACGCACCATACATGTCCTCTGTGCAAACTTAACATCGTAGGTGAGTCCTGTTTAATCGTATGCATACTATACAGTTTATGCATCATTTCTATGTGCTACTCATGTGTAATTCTGGTACGATAATTTAACCATAATACCTCCATCAAGTTTACCCATATGATGATCTGCTTGTCTACATGTGTTAGCTGGCTGCCTTCATTTGCAAAAAAGCTTCCCTCACCGAAGATGTGAATTCTTAGCGTTTAGCTTATCGCAACTGCTTGGTGGACTTGTCAACTGAAAATATACGTCGTTGACACACTATTGACAAAGATAGACCATATCTTATAACAGCACAAATACTGTCTTTTGCCAAACAACTCAAGTTTGTTTTCATTCCGCATTGCTTCAGTTCACTCAGCTGTATGAATGAGTACATGAATATTGACTGGGATATTTGTACGAGCAGCCTTTGTGCATGAATTGCAGCGTGGCTTGATGCTTTCCCATAGTAGTTGAGTTGGTGTTTGTTTGACCAGGGAAATAAAGTGTAACATACTTTGAGCAGTGCTGTACTATATAATAACTTACCTTTTTACAACATTCATACTTAATGGACAGGGCCATTTTCATGAAACAGTTCCCGCCATGTATTCTTACAGTAATCAATTACCTGTGAATGCTGGTCTACTTTCAGACGCTCAATGTACCAATATATTTCCGTTAACCTTTGTTTTCACGTGTATAATCAGTTGATATGTTATCAATTGATTATGCTATTTTCCATGTTTTACGTGTACCGTGAAATGTTTATATCCGGAGTCCCATATATTGTAACGTAAACAAACGTCAACTATGCTTTGTAGCTGTAACTTGTGGGAATTGTGAGTTGCTATCTGTTCACTATATTGGTGGCTGTAACATGGACCTTGGTGCCCCCAAAACTCGACCGAACAAGTGTGAGAATTCGTAGACATCCAGTAGCATTTTGTGTCATTAGTGTTTTGTCCAAACGAAAGTAACACGGACCGCCAACAATGTTCACATTTGCATCATGTCTTCTATGCTGGAACATACATTTTACTATATGTATTTTCATGTGTTCTTTGCAGACGAGCGGGTGAGATCAGTACTGCCAGAACAGGAATAGATCTCCACAGCATTATCGAAGAACACGAAGTAGTCACATTACACAACCTCAGTGGTTATGTGTCACTGTCTTGGCTAAATGTTAACACCAATAAATGCTCAAAGAAGAGCCGTCACGTGGCTATGGAACACCGTATATCATAACTAGCGTTTATGAGATGTAGGGTTGCTGTGTTATTATTTAACTGCAAGAACTTTAAACTTAACTGTTGTTGATTTCTTAAGAAAAAATATAATCCCAAATCACTGAGGTTTCCAAATAACGGTACCAATGTGAGGAACATGGCGATCTGGTTTCTTTGAACATGGCGTGCATGAACGATCAACTATATTGACGACGAAATCTCTCGAAATTCTGCGTTGTTCAATATCTTGGGAGTGTGGATCAAATGTGATGACTATTCGACAAATGAACAAACATACATTTCCTGTTAAACAGATTCATTGTTATTTCTCTGTTAAAAGGTGTGACACATTCTTCCATTATTTTTCAAAGTTTATATGTTATGTTGAAAGGCATGCAAACCACAAAGGGAAGTCAATATCTAGACACTTTTGTGGAGAATTTACATGAGAAATGTTGGAGCTGTGTGCGACTATTTTTGGTAACATTTGTGAAGTCGGTAGTATACACCATATGTTTTAACACTACACGCATTATCTAGAATTATCTATTCGTAGTTTAATTTCGCACTGCATCCACAATAATGTATGAACTGTTGTGGAGACAAATTGTTATCGTTATGAAAGTAATACCTGAGTAGGTTTCGAGAGTATTTTTTGGAAGATTAGCAATGTTTTGTAAACAGCATTACATGCAATGTTTGTATTAGGTACGACACGCATACACCTGGTGATGGATGCTAATGGTGGAATGGACATATTTATTGCAGTTACCATGTATATGGATATCTGATGTCTAGACAGATATAGGTAAATTAGACAACACATGAGGTCGCGCTGTTGGTGTATATTAAACGATGTATGATACATTGTTTCTTGGTCATTACACAAAATAAGACGTATACTAGTAAACTAACTATGTGTGCAATGTTTAGAAGGTAGTATACATACTTCACTGCCTATTGGACTATTGCTTGTTTGCTTAAGCCTATGCGACGTTCGTTGTACAAACTGCGTGTAAGCCACTGTTCTGCATTTAGTATGTTGTTCCCCATAGCGTTGGTTTGACCAGTCATTGTTATCGTCACCTCAGCCGCATGTCTTTTGAAACTGAAAGCTTACTTCTGGTTGGATCTTTCGGACTTATGTAATTAGGAAAGTGATTAGACTTGAATTTGTGCCCAACCACTAAGATGTTTGGTTGCTATATATTGCCATATGCGTTCATGTATCGAATACCATTAGTATTATGGACTCAATATACAACATTGTTGCATATTGTGTGCTGTGTATTAAACTGTATGTGTACAACGTCGATGTCGCGTCATTTATTTCCAATGGGTGTCTTCACGTTCCTCACCCATCACCACCTCCCGATCTCTGTTGCAGCCGAAGCTGGGCGTCAATTCCTTTCAAGCAATTCCAATTCCCGCTTACATTCCGTGCAATTATTGATGATTCATTTCCATTTCCCTAACTTATGGCACCACTGTCTGTCCGTCAGGTGTCACCACTCGTGCGACATGTTCCTTATCTCAAACCCATTGTGGAGCTAACATTTACAATTTCCATCTTTGTACGTATCTTAGGGTAGTACCATTGCGCACGATACATTTGTAATTGACTGAGTAATTTTAATGGCCGACAAATTGGTATATTTTAGTTTTTGTTTGTTTAACATTTGTAAATAGACGTAAAATAGGGTAGTGCACAAATCATTTGAATTGAGGCCTCCCCCGAAGTAAATTATGATTTAATCGTTCAAGGGCCTTCTTTATCATCGCAGCCTCTATTACATTAGAACAAAAAATATGCTGGCTTTGCGGGGATGAGTTCCACATATATCTGTTTAGGAGGTGATTAACCAGAGTACACTGCCATGAGACTAGGCGCCTTTTTGCATTGAGTACTCTGGAGGAATCCTACCGTCTTTTGTGCTAGCTATTATGTTGGTATAACATGATATATTGGCACAGTGTAATTGCTGCCTGACCGCAGTTCTGCAAAGGACAGGCCTAAATGAATACAATTAATTATTGGCGGCGTCCTAAGATTTCAGATGTTCAATTTACCCAATTATAATACCTGCTCCTATTTCTTTCGTTTACATTTGTTCAATTTTATTCCTTCAGTTTGCCTCGGCGACGTTCGCCCTCCATATCATATCCCTGAAAACGATTTCAACCGCAGTCAAGTCCTACTTTAAAATGCGTGTGAATATGTTTGTCTGTGTGTGTGTGTGTGTGTGTGTGTGTGTGTGTGTGTGTGTGTGTGTGTGTGTGTGTGTGTGTGTGTGTGTGTGGTGTGTGTGTGTGTGTGTGTGTGTGTGTGTGTGTGTGTGTGTGTGTGTGTGTGTGTGTGTGTGTGTGTGTGTGTGTGTGTGTGTGTGTGTGTGTGAGAGAGAGAGTCGTGGTTGTGTGTGCGTGTGCGTGCGTGCGTGCGTGCGTGCGTGTGTGGTGTGTGAGGCTGTACGTATATATGTGTACATGCACGTGTACCTCTCAGTGTGTGTGTGTGTGTGTGTGTGTGTGTGTGTGTGTGTGTGTGTGTGTGTGTGTGTGTGTGTGTGTGTGTGTGTGTGTGTGTTGTTGCATTTAGAGATCTCATTAAGCAATGGCGGCGAGAATGGCGCCGTGCAGAGTTTAATGGGAGTTACGGATGTGACGTAATGTTCTGTCGCATAGCATTTCGCCGTTTTCTGTAGAGCAGAGGGAAACTATCTGGATTAACCTGGAATACAACTACTTCGCGCTGCACAAAGGAAAACATTCAAGGAACGTGGAACGAACTTACTGTGTAAGTAGACGCGTTATTAAAATTGCATTTCGTATGATACGTGATAGCAGGACTTAGCTTCTTAGATTGCCTGCATATGTACGTCCACATGGTTACCATGAGTCGAAATATCAATTAATACTTCCAGTTCCAGGGAAAGGTTTAGTAAACGAACTTTGGCTGATTTGAGAACACACGCAGTATTGCGTGAAGGGGAATATGTATTTAAATAATAGTCAGACTAGAGCAGACACCTGACCAACAACAACAAATGATGCAAGGACAGAGACGAATGAGATGAGGATGTTGAGGTGGATGTGTGGAGTAACATAAATAACAAGAAGCAAGGACAAAGACGAATGAGATGAGGATGGTGAGGTGGATGTGTGGAGTAACATAAATAACAAGAAGCAAGGACAAAGACGAATGAGATGAGGATGGTGAGGTGGATGTGTGGAGTAACATAAATAACAAGAAGCAAGGACAAAGACGAATGAGATGAGGATGGTGAGGTGGATGTGTGGAGTAACATAAATAACAAGAAGCAAGGACAAAGACGAATGAGATGAGGATGGTGAGGTGGATGTGTGGAGTAACATAAATAACAAGAAGCAAGGACAAAGACGAATAAGATGAGGATGGTGAGGTGGATGTGTGGAGTAACATAAATAACAAGAAGCAAGGCCAAAGACGAATGAGATGAGGATGGTGAGGTGGATGTGTGGAGTAACATAAATAACAAGAAGCAAGGCCAAAGACGAATGAGATGAGGATGGTGAGGTGGATGTGTGGAGTAACATAAATAACAAGAAGCAAGGACAAAGACGAATGAGATGAGGATGGTGAGGTGGATGTGTGGAGTAACATAAATAACAAGAAGCAAGGACAAAGACGAATGAGATGAGGATGGTGAGGTGGATGTGTGGAGTAACATAAATAACAAGAAGCAAGGACAGAGACGAATGAGATGAGGATGTTAAGGTGGATGTGTGGAGTAACATAAATGACAAGAAGCAAGGCCAAAGACGAATGAGATGAGGATGGTGAGGTGGATGTGTGGAGTAACATAAATAACAAGAAGCAAGGCCAAAGACGAATGAGATGAGGATGGTGAGGTGGATGTGTGGAGTAACATAAATAACAAGAAGCAAGGACAAAGACGAATGAGATGAGGATGGTGAGGTGGATGTGTGGAGTAACATAAATAACAAGAAGCAAGGCCAAAGACGAATGAGATGAGGATGGTGAGGTGGATGTGTGGAGTAACATAAATAACAAGAAGCAAGGCCAAAGACGAATGAGATGAGGATGGTGAGGTGGATGTGTGGAGTAACGAAGATAGATAATATCAGAAACGAATATATCAGAGGAACAACCCTAATAACACAATCATCCAAAACAAGATAACAGAGAAACGACTGAAATGGTATGGGCATGAGCTGAGAAGGAACATAAATAACAAGAAGCAAGGAAAGACGAATGAGATGAGGATGGTGAGGTGGATGTGTGGAGTAACATAAATAACAAGAAGCAAGGACAAAGACGAATGAGATGAGGATGGTGAGGTGGATGTGTGGAGTAACATAAATAACAAGAAGCAAGGAAAAAGACGAATGGATGAGGGGGTGAGGGGGATTTGGGGAGTAACATAAATAACAAGAAGCAAGGCCAAAGACGAATGAGATGAGGATGGTGAGGTGGATGTGTGGAGTAACGAAGATAGATAATATCAGAAACGAATATATCAGAGGAACAACCCTAATAACACAATCATCCAAAACAAGATAACAGAGAAACGCTGAAATGGTATGGGCATGAGCTGAGAAGGAAAGAGGAACACACAGCGAAAATAATATTGATGGCATGCATACCAGGAAGAAGAAAGGAAGACCATGGAATAAGTGGAAAGATGCCTATAAGATACGTTAACACCTCAACGCAGTCGATGCTATTAACAGCTCGGCATGGAAGAAAAATCAACAGCCACACCGGCGACCCCGCAAGACAGTGAAAAGCAAGTGAAGAAGACGAAAAACATACATACGCCTACGTGTTCGACTTGCGGGAAATTGACAGCTTAGACATTTCAATTCCTTCAAAAGTGATAATATATATATATATATATATATATATATATATATGTTTTTGTGTGTGTGTGTGTGTGTGTGTGTGTGTGTGTGTGTGTGTGTGTGTGTGTGTGTGTGTGTGTGTGTGTGTGTGTGTGTGTGTGTGTGTGTGTGTGTGTGTGTGTGTGTGTGTGTGTGTGTGTGTGTGTGTGTGTGTGTGTGTGTGTGTGTGTGTGTGTGTGTGTGTGTGTGTGTGTGTGTGTGTGTGTGTGTTTATATCTGTGTGTCGCTCTCTGCCTCTGTCTCTGACTCACTCTTTCTCTCTCTCTATCTGGGTGCTGGAAGGTCTGTGTTTCGGCACTGATACAGCCACCGTGTCGAAACTTGGGTAATTTCGATCATTATACACTACACATCGCCTGCCCCTTCCAACTCGCACTGGCTAGTGTGAAAGGGTGGCACTGGCACGTAAAGCACTACAAAGCCATGACCCCCAGTCCCCAGCGGCACCGAAAGAAAGAATTCATGAGAAAGGAGGCGGCTGTTGTCAACTAGGACTACGTGAAGGGCGTGCTAAGAATCTCTGGGTCAAAAAGAGCCGCCGAAAGAGGGTAAGTAGACATCGCAGCAGTCATCAACCATGTCAACATTGAAAGTGACCACACAATTGTTGTGAGCAACTTCAAAGTGGAGGTGGAGGTGGAGGTGGAGGTGGAGGTGGAGGTGGAGGTGGAGGTGGAGGTGGAGGTGGAGGTGGAGGTGGAGGTGGAGGTGGAGGTGGAGGTGGAGGTGGAGAGGAAATCAATGATGACGAAGAGGCCACCAAGAGTAAATGCAACACAAATGCAAAGAAGGCCGAATTCCAACTGGAATTGCGAAACAGATTCGAGACTCTGCAAGAACTTGACGACATCGACAACATAAGCGAAACCATCACAGACATGACCCAACAAAGCGAATCAAGACTAGCTACTAAAATCGAGGATATCGTCACCTACATGATCCATGGTGACGAAAAGACGAAATATTGGGGAAAACGGCGACGATAAACAACGAATAGAGTACACAGAAATAAGTAATATCATCAAGAAGAAAGCACGAGAGAACATCAGGAAAAACATCAAAGAGTTTATAAAGAACATGGCTTTAAAGAGCCTGAGGAAAGTCCGAAAACAAAGAAGCTAGGTTAGACAGACTGATCACATTCATAGACAAGCAGGGTACATAAATTCATTATCAAGATAAGATCGCAGAATGAATAGAGGAATTCTACAACAAGTGTTACGACTGTGAACAGTGTACAATAATCCAAACTGACCCAAAAGAGGTACAAGAAATAACATCATGGGAGGTGGAAGCAACACCACGAGATATGATAAATAGGACAGCAACAGCTAAGCAGACATTGAAATTATTTAAATACAAATACTCTTGAGGGATCCAAATACTTTTTATTCCTAAACATCAATTACAGATACTTAAAAAGTATTTAAATACTTTCAAATACAAATGTATTTGACCCCATGTTTGAGGATTGGATACTGCACTATATAAAAACTGGGTTGACAGGTGACATATGAAAATGGAGGTAACTGAATCCATTATCATTGTAGAATGCATGTTGTGTTTTTATAAAATCATTGGAACTTTTTTTAGTTCTGACATAGTGGACAACTGGGCATGCTACTCGAAATGTTCTAGAATGATCTTGCATCAGTTACTGTTAAACATGAATTGTTGGGTATTTTTCTACTATAGAATAATGGGTGGTGTTTTCATTGTATGAAATATCATTTGTATTATATAAATGTTGTATCATATTAGTTTGCTTGGTGTTCTGGTTGCTCTAATGTTATTTTCATTGTCAATAAATTGTGAGCAACATATTTCACTGTTTATAATACATGAACATATACTTACATTTTTTTGGTTAAAGTTGTCTAACATTTGGAAGCACTGTTTGCTCCAAACACAGAATATAAAATCCATGGCCATTTATAATATATCATGGCACATCTGAAACAGAACCAGATGTTTAAATTAGTTTTTCATGAATAAGAAATATTAGTAGCACAATGTGGAACCTGACGGCTACTATTATGGTTACCTCGCCACATTATGGTAACCTCGACAACAAAGTTACATTGAAATTTAAAGACCGCAGAATATACATAAATATATCCACATATGTTATAGTTTAAAATATTTGTTCTGCTCGTTGTGTTACTTTTACCCAGTTCAAATTGTTATATTTAATAGAGACATTCCACTGTACATATATTTCAGCTAAAAAACAACTATTATTCACATGAAGTCGATTTCCTAAAGAACATGGGTGGTGATTTTCTTTTTTATTTAGCCCTCCAGAATTATGTTTCCCAAAATTCCCTTTAAATATACCACGCCTATTAAAAGAACAATCAGTATTGACACCACATAGTTAGATAATTAATCTTTCCCCTATAGTTATACTGGTGTGTTCTATTTATATATGTGATTGACACACATCTGTTTCATAGCCGCACAGGTCATGCTATGTCAATAATACAAAAACATGTCACAGTCGCTACTGTTAATATAATAATGTCCAGTATTTGAAAAACATAAATTAATCTGCATTTTTTTCACAGTTGTGGACAATTTGGAAATGTATTCCTGAAAACAGTTTCAAGCTAGGGCGAAGTACCGAGCCTGTCACTCTGTGTCAGGTTGAGATAAATCGGAGAGCTATGCCCATGACCCCATATGATATTGTTTTCAAATTGGGAAACATCACGTTGTGTATAACATATCCGACACTACACCACTGACTTGGATAATAATACACGGCATGGCTGTGACTAAGTAGAAACTCGCCGAATCCCGGGATCGAATGCGAGGTGGCCATCAACATACCTGTCAGTGTTTCGAAGTTTCAGCGAGTTTCGACACTTGTCAATGTCGCCTCGGCTTGTTACTCGCCTCTGCATTTCGGCTTCCGGCGGGTCTTCTTTAGCAGGTTTACCAGCGCGTTCAGTTCTATCTTGAAAATATTGGCCCTTATCGTTGCAACCGAAATTCAGCTATTTCTGAACGAAAATCATGTTCGCTTCCCCACACGAAGCGGATGTACACATCGCGAAACGCCACCTGGCGATTATTTTAACGGAATTTTAAATACAGATTTGCCCGATCTGCCGCTTATTGTGCCAAAACATTCGCATACGTCACACATCAGTCAAAATGGCGCGACTTACGAACTTTGATAGAAAAGGTGTTCAGATTTTTTTAACTAATAAACCACTGACTTTAAAAAATTGATTACCGTTCAGAATAGTTCGTTTTTATTAACTCTTTCACATGCATAGCATGTAACTTTCCCCTTTTGGTTCCCTTTAAATAGTCACGTGTTTGCAGTCGCCTCCATCACAAATACATTTGGCGACACACGTTGTCAGACCGTCGCTCCCAGACCCAGTGCTTCCACTCAGTTTGCACTTCCGGTAAGGTCCCGATGTCTCGCAGTGTAACCATTTGGTCTGTCTAATGGACACGATGACGTCGGGGATGGAACAGACAAGGTGGCGACCAGTGATCGTGACGGTGAAAGAAGCCTTGATTGCTTCTGGCACACATCTGTTGATGACGAGGCCGCGGTGGACACACTTACCCTGCGACATGTGGAGAACAACGCCAAGCTCCGGCTGACCACGTGTACATGTCAGTCTGTGCCAGGACAAGGCACGTGTTGTTGTTGTCGTCGTTCAGATGGAATGCCTTGTCCATCGTCACCGGGGATCCAAGACAGGTTGAGATGAAGCTAGGACAAAAAAAAACAATACTGTCTACGAAAGATAAACATTATATCGGTGATTTCATAAATAAGTTTCGGGAGCCAATTTCTGCCGTACCATTCTTCGTGCCCACGTGGGTCCTATTATTCGAACATACGAACAATTTGGAACGAACAGTAGAAAATGATATATATATATATATATATATATATATATATATATATATATATATATATATATATATATATATATATATATATTAAAGTGGTATTATTAAGATGACAAGTGAGATTTTTCATGAAGTTCAAAAGTTAGTGGATTCCAAACGGAGGAATCTTAATCTAGTGTACTAAATGGTAATATGTTTAAGCATAGAATGTGTTTGGGGGTTATGGCACCAATATAGCAATAGCACAGGAACGTGCACATGTCTCATAATTGTTGCATCATATAAAGCCACATACCTGGATAAAACGTAAACACAACGTTTTCTTCGTTTGGTTCTGTCAGCACGTTGGCTAGAGTCACTATTTTCCCGTAGCGTTCACCTTTGTCCTCAAGTCGCATGACTTCTTTGGTTCCTGGCACGAATCCCGCGCCTCCAGAGATAACGTTGTTCGCCCATTTCACCCAGAATTGTCTCTTCTTGCTGCAGTTTTGGGTGAATGGAGACGTCTTTCTGGTAGTTTTCTTGATGGCCACGCCCCTGGTGGTGTTATCTTCATTCGGGTTACTCGCAAAGTTGAGTTCATAAGCCATGTGGATGTGAGCATTGCTGAGTTGCACCTTTATTCGACGGCAGGTCATGATATAAAACAGGAAAACGTTATCATTCCTCCGCAATTGAATCTCGCAACTCGTGAGTCGGTGCAAACTCTGCTCTGCAACATCTGCAAACTTATGTAGTGCTATTTATTGTGCATATACGTGCTTTTTATTATGCATATACATATTACTCAAACCATCATTCAAACTTTCTTAAGAATCGCTTGTCTGTCAGAGTCTGGATTGAATGTATTCTTCTGCTATTTTCTATTATTCTAATTAATATAATAAGTTCATATAAATATATGCCTATATTTCATTACAAATGTGTTACATGAATAATGTATAACCCCGACAATATTGAAATCAGTAACTCCGCTGAGTTTCAAAGGAAATGCATTGTGGCGAAGGAATATTATCCACAGAGAACACTGCCACCTTCTTTAAATTTTTAAATAAATTAGAAGTGTAAAATACATATATAGAATACCAACTGCATGTCATTGACGGAAGGCAGAACAATAATTAAACCTCTCAGAGCCGGGTACTTTCAGATAGATATTCTATTACACCAATTAAACTGCGTTGAAATAGAACCTTTTCCTTTCTATATAATGCTAGTATGTGGTCATAATAACGTACGTATAATAGTTTACTCTAAGCTCGTTTTTACAATTTGTTACAATTACTTCAAGGTTGACCAAACAAGATTAAGTTTCCTCCATTTGGAATCTACTAACTTTTGAACTTCAATAAAACCTCAATTGTCATCTTAATAATACAACTTTAAAAAAAACTAAATATACATATAATTTATTGCTACATCCAAACTGTGCGTCTGTTCGAATAGTAAATTATATAGCATGTATGTATACACTGCTACACAACTAGTGCGTCGGTGGAAGAAACAAATCTCATATGTAATTGTATTCCTTGACAGACATGTTTACATAACCAAGCGATGAAAACGCTGTGTTCACCTTTTATTGTGTCTCCAGACCTTTGTCTTTGGATGGTCTAACACATTCATATAAATGAGCATGAGAATGTGTGTACGTTTAATTGTTGTTCTAGTCTGTGTGACTGCCGGACACCACACTTACAGGGATTATTATATCACGCCACGGACACGAACAGAGAACTTTTCCCAATTCAAAATACTTTAAATATGAATGACGTATAACCCCGACAATATTAAAAACAATAATTCTCATTAGTGTCAAAGGAACCATAATTCGAGCAAACGAACATTATCCCCAGAAAACGGTGTCACTTTTATAAAATGTTTTAACTATAAAGTAGAACTTTAATAAATGAATACATCAATAGAACATCAACTGCATGTCACTGGCGGAAGCCAGAACATTAATTAAAACATTCAGAGCTGGGTTCTTTCAATAATTCATAGATGTTTTCCTTTATATGTGATACCAGTGTATGGTCATAATAAAGAACGTGCACTAGTTTATTCTAAGCTCTTCTTTACAATAGATATATTTTTGATATATATATATATATATATATATATATATATATATATATATATATATATATACACACATTTGTGTATCTAATTACTATAGTTTAGATAGACGTACCTGATGTTAGACAATCTTCTCTTATTAGTGCAATGCTACGTCTTGTCTTTGGTTTCTCCGAACTCAGTACGTTCATCGATCTTGCCATCAGCTGTTCCCTCATAACTCTAAAACGAAAACTCAGTGTTGTAATTGTAATCTTAACTTATGTAAAACCTACGCTTTGGCTATTGCAAGATCAGGTCTGGCAATTAGTGTCGTGTGGGGACGTGCATGCACGGCCGGATGGCGATATGTGCACGTCAACAAAGTAATTACTTCACATAAATGCGACATTTGTAGTGATTTAGTCGGTATTCTTACCAAGTGTACATATACGTGCATGTGGGTCCGGTTAGCGATACAGAGGACTACCGTCAACGTAGTAATGACATATAAATGCAACGCAGTTTCGTGAATACTAGCATCTTCAAGTACGTACATGCACAACTCCAACGCACTATGCTTATATGAAAGCATTGTATAACTGTGGTGTGCAGTTTGATTAGCAACCCTATTGTGAGGTACTTTTGAAAAATCATATGGAATAGGCCGATGTTCTAATATTACACCGAAACCTGTCCGCTGTGGATGAGATGGGAAAAGTGCATTACGGTCAAATATGCATTTATCTGTAAAGATAAAAGCATGTATCTGTAAAGTTAAGAAATACCTTCCATATCAAAACGTTTCTACAACTGCTACGTGCTACAACACATTGACTGTTGCAGCATACTCTAGAGTAATGCATAGAGCGCATTTAAAAACTACACTGATGTGCTCACAGAGTAATAGCATATTCTGAATACAGGGCTGCAAGTGTTCCACTAATGAAACAATTAAACTGGCTGCTACTACCAGAGCGCGTGAAATATAGACAGGCACAGTTGGTATTGACGGCATTGAAAGTGTTGGCTCCAGACTATATGCGTGTTTGGTTCAAATCGGTCTCGAATATTTCGACCACAACGACACGGTAGATTGCAAAATGGGACATGAATGTCTAGAGAGCACGAACCAGTGACGTCATGGAATCTACTGCTGTTTTTGGCGCAACCATATGGAATAGCTTAAATCCAGAAATAAGAAACTCCAAAACTGTGTGTGTGTATATATATATATATATATATATATATATATATATATATATATATATATATATATATATATATATATATATATATATATATATATATATATATGTATATACAATTCATATGGTTCAAGTTCAATTACTTGCTGTTCCCAGAGTCAAGAAAAAGGCTTGGGCTTGAGCTTTCTTAGTCACTGGCCGACTCTGTAGAATGCACTTCCAGTCAACGCTAAATCAGCAGAAAACGTTATTACATTTCGCTGCCGCTAGGTGAAAACCTACATGTTTAATCGCGCTCATCCATCATGGATCCGCTGACCTGTCAGATGTATTCGCGAAAAACTGTGTTCGCTACCAGGTATATGCTGATGACACACAAATCTATGTTGCATTTCAACCTAACGATGCTGCATCTGTAGCCGATCGGATATCCCGCTGTGTCATGAACGTGAATGTGTGGCTGGCGCCTCTACCTCCATTTGAATGTAGCGAAAAGAGAAGCTATTCAGTTTTCTACACCGAACAACCGTGTTCCGCAGCCACGTCTTCTCCCCGTCGAGAGGTGGTTGGCGCAACGTCATCACTTCGGCCAACACGCCATGTCTTCTCCCCGTCAAGAGGTGGTTGGCGCAACGTCATCACTTCAGCCAACACGCCACGTCTTCTCCCCGTCAAGATGTGGTTGGCGCTACGTCATCACTTCGGCCAACACGCCACGTCTTCTCTCCATCAAGATGTGGTTGGCGCTACGTTATCACTTCGGCCAACACGCCACGTCTTCTCCCCGTCAAGAGGTGGTTGGCGCAACGTCATCACTTCGGCCAACACGCCACGTCTTCTCCCCGTCAAGAGGTGGTTGGCGCAACGTCATCACTTCAGCCAACACGCCACGTCTTCTCCCCGTCAAGAGGTGGTTGGCGCTACGTCATCACTTCGGCCAACACGCCACGTCTTCTCCCCGTCAAGATGTGGTTGGCGCTACGTCATCACTTCAGCCAACACGCCACGTCTTCTCCCCGTCAAGAGGTGGTTGGCGCTACGTCATCACTTCGGCCAACACGCCACGTCTTCTCTCCATCAAGATGTGGTTGGCGCTACGTTATCACTTCGGCCAACACGCCACGTCTTCTCTCCGTCAAGAGGTGGTTGGCGCAACGTCATCACTTCGGCCAACACGCCACGTCTTCTCCCCGTCAAGATGTGGTTGGCGCTACGTCATCACTTCGGCCAACACGCCACGTCTTCTCTCCGTCAAGAGGTGGTTGGCGCTACGTCATCACTTCGGCCAACACGCCACGTCTTCTCTCCGTCAAGAGGTGGTTGGCGCTACGTCATCACTTCGGCCAACACGCCACGTCTTCTCCCCGTCAAGATGTGGTTGGCGCTACGTCATCACTTCGGCCAACACGCCACGTCTTCTCTCCGTCAAGATGTGGTTGGCGCTACGTCATCACTTCGGCCAACACGCCACGTCTTCTCTCCGTCAAGAGGTGGTTGGCGCTACGTTATCACTTCGGCCAACACGCCACGTCTTCTCCCCGTCAAGAGGTGGTTGGCGCTACGTCATCACTTCGGCCAACACGCCACGTCTTCTCTCCGTCAAGATGTGGTTGGCGCTACGTCATCACTTCGGCCAACACGCCACGTCTTCTCTCCGTCAAGATGTGGTTGGCGCTACGTCATCACTTCGGCCAACACGCCACGTCTTCTCTCCGTCAAGAGGTGGTTGGCGCTACGTTATCACTTCGGCCAACACGCCACGTCTTCCCCTCCGTCAAGATGTGGTTGGCGCTACGTCATCACTTCGGCCAACACGCCACGTCTTCTCTCCGTCAAGAGGTGGTTGGCGCTACGTCATCACTTCGGCCAACACGCCACGTCTTCCCCTCCGTCAAGATGTGGTTGGCGCTACGTCATCACTTCGGCCAACACGCCACGTCTTCTCTCCGTCAAGATGTGGTTGGCGCTACGTCATCACTTCGGCCAACACGCCACGTCTTCTCTCCGTCAAGAGGTGGTTGGCGCTACGTTATCACTTCGGCCAACACGCCACGTCTTCCCCTCCGTCAAGAGGTGGTTGGCGCTACGTCATCACTTCGGCCAACACGCCACGTCTTCTCTCCGTCAAGAGGTGGTTGGCGCTACGTCATCACTTCGGCCAACACGCCACGTCTTCTCTCCGTCAAGAGGTGGTTGGCGCTACGTTATCACTTCGGCCAACACGCCACGTCTTCCCCTCCGTCAAGAGGTGGTTGGCGCTACGTCATCACTTCGGCCAACACGCCACGTCTTCTCTCCGTCAAGATGTGGTTGGCGCTACGTCATCACTTCGGCCAACACGCCACGTCTTCTCTCCGTCAAGATGTGGTTGGCGCTACGTCATCACTTCGGCCAACACGCCACGTCTTCTCCCGTCAAGATGTGGTTGGCGCTACGTTATCACTTCGGCCAACACGCCACGTCTTCTCTCCGTCAAGAGGTGGTTGGCGCAACGTCATCACTTCGGCCAACACGCCACGTCTTCTCCCCGTCAAGATGTGGTTGGCGCTACGTCATCACTTCGGCCAACACGCCACGTCTTCTCTCCGTCAAGAGGTGGTTGGCGCTACGTCATCACTTCGGCCAACACGCCACGTCTTCTCTCCGTCAAGATGTGGTTGGCGCTACGTCATCACTTCGGCCAACACGCCACGTCTTCTCTCCGTCAAGAGGTGGTTGGCGCAACGTCATCACTTCGGCCAACACGCCACGTCTTCTCTCCGTCAAGAGGTGGTTGGCGCTACGTCATCACTTCGGCCAACACGCCACGTCTTCTCTCCGTCAAGAGGTGGTTGGCGCTACGTCATCACTTCGGCCAACACGCCACGTCTTCTCTCCGTCAAGAGGTGGTTGGCGCTACGTCATCACTTCGGCCAACACGCCACGTCTTCTCTCCGTCAAGAGGTGGTTGGCGCTACGTCATCACTTCGGCCAACACGCCACGTCTTCTCTCCGTCAAGAGGTGGTTGGCGCAACGTCATCACTTCGGCCAACACGCCACGTCTTCTCCCCGTCAAGAGGTGGTTGGCGCTACGTTATCACTTCGGCCAACACGCCACGTCTTCTCTCCGTCAAGAGGTGGTTGGCGCTACGTCATCACTTCGGCCAACACGCCACGTCTTCTCTCCGTCAAGAGGTGGTTGGCGCAACGTCATCACTTCGGCCAACACGCCACGTCTTCTCCCCGTCAAGATGTGGTTGGCGCTACGTCATCACTTCGGCCAACACGCCACGTCTTCTCTCCGTCAAGAGGTGGTTGGCGCTACGTCATCACTTCGGCCAACACGCCACGTCTTCTCCCCGTCAAGATGTGGTTGGCGCTACGTCATCACTTCGGCCAACACGCCACGTCTTCTCTCCGTCAAGATGTGGTTGGCGCTACGTCATCACTTCGGCCAACACGCCACGTCTTCTCTCCGTCAAGATGTGGTTGGCGCTACGTCATCACTTCGGCCAACACGCCACGTCTTCTCTCCGTCAAGATGTGGTTGGCGCTACGTCATCACTTCGGCCAACACGCCACGTCTTCTCTCCGTCAAGATGTGGTTGGCGCTACGTCATCACTTCGGCCAACACGCCACGTCTTCTCTCCGTCAAGAGGTGGTTGGCGCTACGTCATCACTTCGGCCAACACGCCACGTCTTCCCCTCCGTCAAGATGTGGTTGGCGCTACGTCATCACTTCGGCCAACACGCCACGTCTTCTCTCCGTCAAGATGTGGTTGGCGCTACGTTATCACTTCGGCCAACACGCCACGTCTTCTCTCCGTCAAGAGGTGGTTGGCGCAACGTCATCACTTCGGCCAACACGCCACGTCTTCTCCGTCAAGAGGTGGTTGGCGCAACGTTATCACTTCGGCCAACACGCCACGTCTTCTCCCCGTCAAGATGTGGTTGGCGCTACGTCATCACTTCGGCCAACACGCCACGTCTTCTCTCCGTCAAGATGTGGTTGGCGCTACGTCATCACTTCGGCCAACACGCCACGTCTTCTCTCCGTCAAGAGGTGGTTGGCGCAACGTCATCACTTCGGCCAACACGCCACGTCTTCTCCCCGTCAAGATGTGGTTGGCGCTACGTCATCACTTCGGCCAACACGCCACGTCTTCTCTCCGTCAAGAGGTGGTTGGCGCAACGTCATCACTTCGGCCAACACGCCACGTCTTCTCTCCGTCAAGAGGTGGTTGGCGCTACGTCATCACTTCGGCCAACACGCCACGTCTTCTCTCCGTCAAGAGGTGGTTGGCGCAACGTCATCACTTCGGCCAACACGCGCGACCGTGGCGTGCATCTCGAATCCACTTTGTTGATGACCGCACAGGTAAGCCGTACCTGCCGAACTGCCTACGCCCTGCTTCTTTGCATAGCGCAAATACGATCTGTGCTAACGCAAGACACTCGTACATGCGCTAGTCACGTAGCGACTTGATTTTGGAAATTCAACGTGGTACGGAATTACTGGGACGCTGTTACATCGACTTGAGATGGTCCAATGATCAGCAGCGCGCATCGTCCTACATTTGCATCGCCGTGATCAACACAGCGTGACCGTGGCACCACGAGAACTGCACTGGTTACATGTGAAGCAGCGAATTCAGTTTTTTAAATTGCTGACTGTGGTTCATGGCGCCGTGGACGCTAACAGTACACGCTATCTTGTTAAACGTGTAAGAGCATAATATGTTACGTTCGGCTGACCAGGTTCTCGCTGATGTTCCTGGGATTAACCTGGAACGCATCGGCCGACGAGCTGTTTTATGAGCAGGACTCTCTCTGTGGAACTTTGGAAGTTTATTTCATTACCAAATAATGCTATACGCAAGGTTATATTGTTTGTTTTGACAAGAGTAACTGCAACATGAAATTATTTTTTTATGAAAATCTTGTCAAGTAGTAATGCAACTACTACTGCCCTTGCATAAATGTAATGTGTGGAGAATGTGTTCCATTTATACAGTGTAGATGGATCTTTTGTATATTGTCATTCTGAGTAGAAATTTAGATAAACCGTCGTGTCGTATTTCAATGCGTAGCTGAAGAAGAGTTCTCTATAATATAGAGTAAAACATATTTTAGCGAAAACACCCTCGGTACCATTATCTCGCCGAGATGTGGGACAGATATACACTACTTAATTCGATTGTTACCTCGCAACTGGGTCGACGGCAACACCTCGCAGCCAACTCGCTTTTGTGTTTCAACACACCGCCCTCTGTACCGTCCAGCTTGGCTACTCCAACTGTGCTAGCACGGTAATTCACGAAGTACAGACGATCTTCTTACGGGATTATGGCAATATGCGATGAATACCGTCCTGAACATACATAATTTAACATATTATTATATCAAGAAATACACAAACAAGCAGACACGCTGGTATTTGTAAACTACGTTATTACACTGTAACAATTAAGGTGCAATTAGGGAGTTGCCTGGGTGCAACTGCGGTTCAATTACATAACTGCAACTTCAAGGTGCAACAGTGATCCCTGTAGGGTGCATGCAGGGTGCATCGGTTCTAGGGTGCAGATTTCAACCCCCACTGGTCATGTATACAGCTTACTGTACGGAGTAGATGTTACGATACATTTCGGATGTTTGTTAATTCGGGTTGTTACTGTTACCGAAGTGTCTGCACTAGTGTAATTGTTTAATTGATGGAATAAAGTTATACTAGTAACATACTCACACACATGCACTTCATGTTTGCATTTTATTATCTTAGAAATAATAATAATAATAATATATTTATTTGGTATAGCGCCACATCCATAATCGTTCGTGGCGCTTCACAACATATTACAATTTAAAAGACATAAAAAGAGATATGTATACAATAAGACAAATACTAGTGTTTTAAAATAAATGTAAAACTAATATGTATAGGTATATAAATAAATAAAATTAGTACGGTATTAAATAGCGTAGCACTTTTAAATATATAAATAAATGACGTATTAGTCATAAAAACACATAATAACCGGTCTAGTGTATAATTACATTGCAATGAGACTGATAAATGACGGTATAGGTATAATTATTATTAGTAATAACTAGTTTTGTATATGTTAAAACTGTAAAATAATAATAATCATAATAATTACATAACAATAATGCCAATAAATAAGTGTATAACTATGTATTGATAGTATTACTAAATAATCCTTTAAAAACTAATAATGTTCATGTCGAATTACACTAATATGCGATACGAAAAAAATGTATCTTCAGTAGACATTTGAAGCTGGTTAGATTGTCACAAGTCTTAATGACCGTTGGTAAATTGTTCCATAGGGACGCAGCAGCGACAGCGAACGACTGGCTCCAGCTTCGGTAAGGGTACGCTTCACTTGTAACAGGTTATTGTTCGCAGAGCGCAGTGTTCTTGTCGATTGATACGGGCACACGAGTTCACTTAAATACACTGGCGCGTCGTTGTGCATGGCTTTGTAAGTGAATACAAGTAGCTTGAAATCAACTCTGCACACAATGGGCAGCCAGTGGAGTTCGCGTAACAAGGCACTGTCGCTACGCGGGCTACGCGTAATCAACCTGGCAGCCGTGTTTTGTATTCGCTGTAGACGGGCGATGTTAACTGCAGACGTACTGTATAAGAGCGCGTTACAGTAGTCAAGCCGTGATGTGATAATGGCATTGACAACGAGTTCCTTTATCGGAACTAATGCAGACTCCTTTACAAATTCAGTTGCCAGAAGCAAACTTTAGCATCTTGCCTTCTGTCAGTATTGATTCGCCAGAAAATCCGTCAAGTTTTGCACGATATACAAATTTACTAAAAACATATGTGTGTATATATATATATATATATATATATATATATATATATATATATTTATATATATATATATATATATATATACTCGTTGATGCTGTCTATGGTGACTCCATCGAAGGTGGCGCCGTGATATACGAAAACACACACAGTCTTATTAATGCGGATGTGGCTAGGTTCTGTGTGACATTCTCCCATGCCTCATGTTGTGAAAACGTATCATAGCCATGACCGATCTACTACCCCGTACATGGATGTAGTTTGCTTTATCTGTCAAACCAATACCGCCCCTGAGAACATATATAATTCTAGGATGACATAGTCCCCTTTTGAATCGCCCAATGCCATGTTCACGTGGCTGTTGCTAACGGTATTTGCCGCCAAGCGATATTATTGTTATTTTTAGGAGTTTCACCAGGATCTGACAGGAAGTATTGAGGCTAGCGTAATGCTCCTCCAGAAGTAATAGCGACATTTCTAGACATACGAAATACAGTGGGTTGTATTTTCGTAAACATTTGATTTGCACCACATGTAGTTATAATAGAATATAATAGCAAATTGATGTGCAATT
>JAODUO010001400.1:0-15000 GCA_025642075.2 Ridgeia piscesae | reverse complement strand
CTCTCTTCTCTCTCTCTCTCTCTCTCTCTCTCTCTCTCTCTCTCTCTCTCTCTCTCTCTCTCTCTCTCTCTCTCTCTCCTTTACTCTCTCTCTCTTCTCTTCTTTTTTTTTTTTTTTTTTTTTTTTTTTTTTTTTTTTTTTTTTTTTTCTTTCCTTCTTCTCTTTTCTTCTCTCTCTTTCTCTCTCTCTCTCTCTCTCTCTCTCTCTCCCTCCCCCTCTCTCTCTTCCTCTCCCCCCCTTCCTTCTCCTTTTTCTTCCCCTTTTTTCTTCTTTCCCCCTCTCTCTTTTCTCTTTTTTCTTATTTTGTTAAATTCTCCTTTTCGTCGGTGTTATATTCCCCCCCCCCCTCCCCCCCCCTCTTTCTAACTCCCACCAATCAGCTTACAGTAAATGTCACTTTTGTTTGCGTTCTGATCCGCCCACAGATCGAGACAAGTCATATGTATCAATATGCTATTTAAAAAATAATTTCATATAGATTTAGTTTCAGAAAGTTCAAACGAATTTTGCAGATGCAGTGTTTATTCATTCAACACAAGAACACACAATAAACACACCACACCGCTGCATATCGGAGAAACCTGGCAGCAGTTAGTAAGCATTTACAGTACATTGTCATCTTGGTGTTTATCTGGTCTAAAAAAACATTTGTACTATCACTGCCAATGATGTTTAATAATACCGGTACAGTGCGGTAACACGGAATGTGTGATGATATAACATGCAGTTTTTTTTATCGCACGTGTATTTTGTACTGTCGCAAGGTTAAGTAACCGATTTACATAGCCTGCTTAACATCCCATCTACATGTGTTTAGCTTAGAACAAAGGTAGAACTGTTGAATCGTGATGCCGTCAGTAACATAATTGTAATTTTAAACAAACCACATTTGTACTTTTCACAATGATTTCACCATATGCACGTGTCAGAGGGTTTTGTTATATAGCTAGTTCACGCGTGAAGTCAAATCACACAAACAATTCTACATATTCATATTACATATCTACGTAAAAGGGTTCAGCTACTACTACTACTACTACTACTACTCTACTACTACTACTACTACTACTACTACTACTACTACTACTACTACTACTACTACTGCTGCTGCTGCTGCTCTGCTGTTCTCTGCTGCTCTCTACTCTGCTGCTGCTGCTGCTGCTACTACTATTAGCTAGTAGTAGTAGTAATAGTAGTAGTAGTAATTATAATGTAATGTTGTGCTCTATTTTAAATAGTTAGTAGAGTTAGTCTGAGTTGAGTTAGAGTTAGAGTTAGAGTTAGGTTAGGGTTAGGGTTAGGGTTAGGGTTAGGGTTAGGGTTGCGGTGTAGGGTTATGAGTAGGTAGAGCTAGAGCTAGCTGTGCTGCAGCTCTAGAGCTACAGCTACAGCTACAGCTACAGCTACAGCTACAGCTACAGCTACAGCTACAGTCAGCAGTTACGCTTCTCAGCTGCGAGTCAATGCGTTGATTGTTGGAATTGGAATTGGAATTGGAATTGGAATTGGAATTGGAATTGGAATTGGAATTGGAATTGGAATTGGAATTGGAATTGGAATTGGAATTATAATTGACTGGATCTGGAAGTTGAATCGAGTCGGATCGGTACGTGACAGTCGGTCGGTCGGACGGTACGGACGTGACGGAACGGACGGACGGAATCGGAATCGGAATCGGAATCGGAATCGGAATCGGACTCGGATCGGACTGGACTCGGACTCAACTACGAACTCAAAATATAAGACTCAGACTAATGCTAATTCTAAGACTATAACTCTAATATGAACTCCGAATTAGACTAAAAGAACTATATTTAATTAGACTTCGAATAAATTATAGTACAATAAAAATTAAATCAGGATGAATATGATTAGGATTAGGATTCATTTTCAAAAACTCACTAACATTAGATCCCCTCATTGACACAAATCGGACACGAACACACATTATTGTATTAACTTATCGACCAAGCCGCTATATGGTATGGTGGATAAATGTAGTTGTAAAGAGAGATGTTATGTGTCAACGACATTGTGTGATGTGTTCATTTGTCTAAGGATAAGAGAGAGTATATAGAGCGAATAAATCAAAAGTAGACTAACAAAGTTGTATAGGTTTGCTTACAGGCGTAAAGAGTGATTGCCTATAAGACATGAAAAGGCACAGATCTAAGGAAAACGGAAAATATTCGTGAATGTTGACATGCCAATATCATCGAAGCTGAATAACAATGAGACTTTTGCAGCACTACCTTTGTCATTACCTTGGCCTTCTCATTAGCCCTGATGGAGCAGCTGCTCCAGTAGCTGCTCCAGTAGCTGCTCCAGTAGCTGCTCCAGTATCCGCTCGTATAGATAAAGGGTAAACAAATAAACGAGCGTCGCTGTAAATTGGAGACCAGAAGATTGCAGAACAACTTTAAACCTCGTGTTCTACCAGAATTGTGTGATGTGTTCTCCACGGCGGTGTATAGGACGGAGTGGTGGAAAGCGACGGAACATATCTGTTTAAGCAGATTCATAAATATTATCACAACCTTCCGGTCAAAAAACACATGCAATCAATGACTATAACAACGTACACATATCATCGTTCAAATAAAACGGATACATCGTTCGCACGGAAGCAGATGCCATCAAGAGACATATATCTTGTGGAAGATAGAATGGAAGCGTAGTCTTGGAAGATCAAAAACAGTTGAGCCATAGAAACAAGCTGGACACAGAAACAAAAACAGTTGAGCCATAGAAACAAGCTGGACACAGAAACAAATGTAGACATTGCGTTCTCCTTTAAAGACAAGAGAGCATAACCGGCCGTAAATAAACAAGAACATAAGTATGTATATTCAGGATAACCTCACAATATATTGGAACGTCCTCTGTTAAATGTGACATTTTTTTAAAGATGTTGTTTCTTTATGCATAGAAAATATAAATAAAGACGCTTACATTTAATTGTCATTCTGCCACGACCGTCCTGAGTGTAGCCATTTTTAGGAAACCACAAACCCAGTTTGACACATCTAACCATTTGCAATTAGAATATGAAGCATAATAACTTTGGTTTACTCGGCTATCTTTTTGAAATCGGAAATGTTAGAGAAATCTATAGTTTCCAATGTCAGCCATATCGAGACGCGGACACAATATATGCCCAATTAACGCCAAAAACGAGTGTGGCCTGTACGCTGCGCTGACGTGGCGGGTGTTTCAGGTGACTTTATATAATGTATATCACCACAACACAGCATAGAAGACGTCATTAAATGTTGTTGAAAATGGGAAATACTTGAGAAATCTTACAACTACTGTGACTTGATGGGTGTCCTTGTAACATATACATTTGTTACATATACATACGCCCACACATGAATATCTCACCTCATATGTTTTTTTTCTTAATTACTTTGTTCCAGTGTTACTATGATAGACAAGTGGCATACTATTCTTAATTACAGTTGCTAACGGTTAAATGTATTAACTCGTTTAGAGATGCTTAGTCCCAATGTATGTGCACGTTTTGTTTCCTTCCTTAAGTCGTGATATTTATTTGATGTCGATTTCGCATATTTCCCAAAGTTCCTGTGAATTTGGAATATGAATAGTCACGTGTTTGCAGTCATCTCCATCGCAGACACATTTGGCGACACACGTGGTCAGACCGTTGCTTCCAGACTCAGTGTTTCCGCTCAATGTGCACTTCTGGTAGACTCCAGATGTTTCGCATTGTGACCAATTCGTCTTTCCGATCAACACGTTGACGTTGGAGTTGGAACAGACGAGGTGGCGACCAGTGATCGTGACGGTGAAAGACGTCTTGATTGCTTCTGGCACACATCTCGTGATGGAGAGACCACGGTGGAAACACTTACCACGCCGCTCTGGGGACCAGCGCTGAGCTCCGGCTGACCACGTGTACATGTCAGTCTGTGCAAGAACAAGGCACGTGTCGTGGTTGTCGTCGTTCAGGTGGATTGCCTTCTCCATTGTCACCGGGGGGTCCAAGACAGGGAGATATGGCACTAAGACAAAAAGATTATTTTGTTAATTTACAAGGAAATATACAATGCTATTTTTGCTACCATGAACAATACATATGGGCCTGTGATTCAGGAGTATCTTCCGCCCTAATGTGGTTTCTACGATTGTGGTTATTACAAATTACGCGCATATACGTTTTGGGATTCGAACAAAATGAACTGCCTATAAAAGTGGGAATCGTTATTATGATATATATATATATATATATATATATATATATATATATATATATATATATATATATATATATATTAATTGGAAAGGTGGGGTCTTTTTTCGCATCCTAACGGTCACAGATTAATTCCTTACATTTTGGTAGCAGGGGTCCAGGTCATTTAGGTGAAAGACCATAACACCAAACATTACGTAATCGATTACTTGTTATTTTATCAACGGTATCGTAGAGACAACTATTGTTTATCGTATCAAACCAAATACCTGAATAAAAGGTGAACACAGCGTTTTCATCAGTTGGTTCTGTCAGCATGTTGGCTAGAGTCACTATTTTCCCGTAGCGTTCACCTTTGTCCTCAAATCTCATGACTTCTTTGGTTCCTGGCACGAATCCCACGCCTGCAGAGATAACGTTGTTCGCCCATTTCACCCAGAATTGTCTCTTCTTGCTGCAGTCTTGGGTGAATGCAGACGTCTTTGTGGTAGTTTTCTTGATGGCCACGCCCCAGATGATGTTATCATCATTCGAGTTACTCGCAAAGTTGAGTTCATAAGCCATGTGGATGTGAGCATTCCTGAGCTGCACCTTAACACGACTGCATGTCTTCACATCAAACAGGAGACAGTTTTGTTTCTTCCGCAACTGAATCTCATTACTAGAAAGTCGGTGCCAACACTGTTCCGCGACATCTGTTAAGAGATGCAATATATTTGTGACATTCGTAGCTGTTTTCCTTCTCCTATTCATAATATATCAGTTTCCGTTATCTTATTATTCACAGATCATCCTAATATTGTCCGATGATTTTTTATACGAATTTTAACGTCTCTGAAACATAATATAAGAATAAACTATATATATATATATATATATATATATATATATATATATATATATATATATATATATATATATATTAGTTATGGTTATGGTTATGGTTATGTATTCGTTGACAGGCATAACAGGTATGATATTGCTTAGGTGTACCTGATGTTTGACAACCTTCTTTGAATAAGGCAATGCCGTTCTTATCCTTTTCGTCGGTTTCTCCAAACTGAATAGGTTTGTCATTCATCCCACCAACTGTTCCCCTCATAACACTGAAACGGAAACACAAAGTATTAGTTATAATTCCAATATTCATTCTATCAACCGGCAACAGCAACAGGAACATTCATGTCAGCAACAACGTACACTCAAACTCGAACGAAAAAGACACACACACACACACACACACACACACACACACACACACACACACACACACACACACACTCACACACACACACACACACACACACACACACACAACACACACACACACAACACACACACACACACACACACACACACACACACACACACACACACACACACACACACACACACACACACACACACACACACACACACACACACACACACACACACACACACACTGACAATACTATAACCCTTCTTTATATCTTTTTTGTATGTCTTACTGTTTGATGTACTCTATGTGTATGTAATTATTATTTTTAAATATTACTTTTAGTATGTATTACTGTAGGTCTGTAATATGTATTTATGTGTCTGTATATATATATATATATATATATATATATATATATATATATATATATATGTGTGTGTGTGTGTGTGTGTTTTATGTAGGAGTAAGTATGCATGAATGTGTGCATGCATATCATGTTTCTATCATATTTGTGACTGGTGTCGTATTCGGCGTCACTTTACCAACTGCTAAAACAATACTAGCAGATCTGACTACTAGCCGACTCTACTACTCTTAATCTTATGTATATATATATATATTCAGCACAGCCAAAATATACTGATATAAACTCCAACGTACTAAAAAGTGTTTAGGATGTACATAAGGCCGCCGTTGTTAACCATTACTTCCTTCTATTTAGGCCTTGCAGTTATTTTTCAAGTGAAATGCAAATTGCCTACTTTTGCATACCGTACAGTTTCTACTCAACAATCGACACACTCAATTTGCTATGTTTCTCTGGTATCCCTAGGACCTTTAGATCATTCTTTTCCAAACAACGTTTTCCCCTAAAACTAAGCTCAATATTAACAAATGTGCTTTTTGTGCAGCTGGACCAACACCCTGGAATCAACGCCTATTGCAAATAAATCTTCTGAAACCATAGCCACCATTTGTAAGTAACTCGTAACACATTTCTTTCAAATTGCTTTTCATCATATACTCCCGACGGTTCCATGTTCGGGTGATGACTTTTGCTTTTATGATTGCACCATGTGATTTTGTTTGCTGCGTCTCTGATCTTGAATGTCCAACGATATAGGCGCTATGTAAGAGTTATTATTAATATATTCTTGTGTATTCATGCATTTATACATGGACATACGTATGTCTGATATAAATGATTACACTAAATTATTGATAACCTAGATCTATTAAGTCATATATTTATATTCACTTTTAAGATAGTATTATTATATTGATATTGGTGGTAAATTGATACCAGAAGTGTTAGTCAAAAAATATATTAGTCACGTACTGTTATGTGAAAGTTAACGAGTCAACTTGTTCTATTTACATATTGCAAGTATCCCTTGTTAAACAGAGGATATCATGAGTGGATATATATATATGGTACAGAATATATATAACGGAATGTCTTTACATTATCCTGTTCTGGTTTTCCTAGCAGAATATAGAGGACTTATATGGTTATAAAACGTGTCACATGTTTTAATATTCTATTTGTATACATCCTCATAAAGTTGCATTTGTGTCCGGAAGTAATGAAGATGATAACAAAATTAAGCTCATTAAATATGTTTAAATGTAGGTCTACCGTCACTATCACACCGTGACAAAAAACCATAGCAACGAAGACACATGTCCACATAGTGGATACACGCTATCTATATTTCAATAAAAATAAAATGAAGTTAATTAAATAAAGTTAATTCAAAATAAGTTACTTCCCTTGTAATTTAATTATCTTATATATATATATATATATATATATATATATATATATATATATATATATATATATATATATATATATATATATATAAAGTGGACAGTGCTAGTAATATTTACTTTCTGTCCTTTTACTGTAGAGGCAACGTCTGGGAATACGCCGAGGAAGTGAGGTTTACCTTGCGTTCTGTAGATGGTTCTGCGGTTTTGTCCATCATAGTCCGCGCTTTCGATTGCATTGCACACTTAAATCATTACAATAATGAAATATATATATATATATATATATATATATATATATATATATATATATATATATATATAGTGTGTGTGTGTGTGTGTGTAACCATACACGTAAATAGTTACAAACGTACGTATGCATATATGTTTTTATGCAGATGCAACTTCGGACATTGAATTGCTGAATATGGAAGGGATTCAGTGATCTGAACTGCATCCACTCAGGAAACGGGTCTGAAATGACTAACAGTTAAGCTGCTACAGACGGATATGCGTTATTATCCGCTCTGAATGTGTTTCTGTACAATGGTATTTGTACGTGAATTTTTCAAGTGCTTGGCGTAATTTTTTGTTCATCTACCATTGATAAGTTGTGCCAAATATGTATTATGAAAGAATAATAGACATACACACTATCTGTTTTCTGTCGAAGAACTTGCCTTTTCATATAATATATTTTTTATTCGAGCATCATAATCATGTGATCTCCTGACTGACGAAGGGGTTCTTCAACTAAAAACTTACTGTTATTAGCCCAGTACAAACGTTTGTTGAGGATGTCTAATTCTAATCCAAACGGTTCATCCAGACGGGTCGTCACAATCGCAGACTTTTCCTGTCCTTCCAGATTGGACTTGTACACGAAACTTGGATATACAGAGCCGTGAAATAACAATCTGAAAATGCAGTGCGTGTGTATATATATATATATATATATATATATATATATATATATATATATATATATTGTACATCACTGGTATTTATCGATATTTATTGACACGCAACGTACTATTTATTTTAACAATAGCTACACTCAAGTCTTGTCTTAAACACAGTTGTTAATGTAATATATAAAAATTAATCACGGTTTAATCGCTTATTATTCGGAAAGCTCAAAGAGTGTAAACATTCGTGCGTGCGAGTGCTTCTGTTTGTTTATTTGTTTGTTTGTTTGTTTGATTGATTGTCTGTGTGTAATTTTACCAAATAAAACAAAGATAACATGAATTATTTACCACTGATCGATATATCGTGGTGTAGCGGATGAATTGATAGACAAATGAATAAAGGATACAGTGTGTATTTCATTGGGTGGCCTGTTTTTGTGTGTGTAGAATACCTATTATAGCAATACCTGTCAAACATATATTTTACTTTACCGTATCACATCGGAATTAGCCAGAGAGTGAGTCAACAATATCCACCCAAATTAAAGTTGCCTATCGATCACACATTTGATTGTAGCTGTCGCACTAATTACATACAAAAAGCATTGACAGTGTTATTTACCTGGCTACGGGATCTACGGCTATCCCCTTCAGGAGTGCCCCTTCCGGGTACACCATCAGAACCTTCCTCCCTGTTCCGTCCAGGTTGGCGACCTCAACTGTGGTACCTAAGTGTTTCACGAAGAACAGCCGATCTTCTTCCGGGATGACGGCAGTTTGAGGGGAACAAACTTTTGAACATAACAAATTTCATTTTCATTACCCTCTTATGGCGTTAAATGTTTTGGTATGCATACAAACATGCATTTTTTCATTAGTAAATTATTTGATTGGTGCTTTACGGAGTAAACGATTAAAATACGAAGAATTTATAATGATGGCGCGCACACACATGTATGTCACACACACACACACACATACACACACACACACACACACATATATATATATATATATATATATATATATATATATATATATATATATATAATTATAATTTTTATATACATATTTGTTTTATGATCGTTGTGATCCCGGCTCCTTTATAAATTCAGTCACCGTATCATAACCAAGTGACACTTATAATAGTTGTCTACGCCAGTGTCACTGGTCGTCAGTGTCACTGACATGTGACACTGACATGTTCAGTTCAGCGCAAGGTTAGGTTGGCCTGTCTTCAAAGAAACCAAAACTAACAAAAAAACTGATATATGAAACGTAGTGTTGATAAGCACAAGAAACGTGAAAACGTAACATGTATTACTAATTAACAACTCAACCATCTACCTAATCAATAAACTAACCAACAAATCAACCATGTAATGTATTAATCTATCAATATGCCATTTGTCTACAATGTACATATAACACAAAATGTATCACAAATACCTGTGCATAGATACTACCTACAATATATCAGGAACAAACAAGTATCTTGCCTTCACGAAGTACTGTCTCTTTCGAAGTACCGTCAAACCTTGCCCGATATAGCTCCCCACCGTACGTTTGTGTGTATATATATTCGTTGATGCTGTCTATTGTTATTCCCATGATAGTGTTGTCGTCCTTTTTACCTGCAAAAATATATTTTCTATGAATGACGTTTACCTGAATTGGTCGTTCGGGACTCCATCTACACCTTTGGAACATATAACACGTCCTTCCATGTAGAGTTCCAATTCGAAGCACAAGTCTTTTTGAGAACCTCAATAAAATTACTCGTTCGACAAATTTCTCACGTGGCTGAGGTCACTGATATTTGCCGACAAACGGTATAGTTTGGTACGTGTTTCTTTGATGTTTCGCTAAAATAATTCAAGGTTTGACATTATTTCTTCACTATCTATTTTTGTTGCACGTGTTACCTTCCTCCTATTATTCAATAGCTAATAAATGATGTATGTGAGAACGCATTCAATAAATGATAATTGCAACGGGTTAGAATGATTTGAGTTATGTCGAATATGTTCGATTCGATATAACAACTGTGTATGCTGATGTAATTGCGAGCAAGGTAAAATACCGTTTCACGATCATCGTATAATCATTCCGCTTTCTCACTTACGGTTATCCGTTATTAGTACTTTCGCGTTCCCATACGTTGCGGGTGTCACGGAAGTGTCGACAGGGATCATCTTGACGTGGTAATGTGTGGTTACCACGAGAGGACACGTACTGCCAGCAGCTACAATACAAAGTCACAGTGTTCACATTAATTAGTCACACGCAAGGTACGCTAAACGTAAGGTAAGGTCAATGTTTCGTATAACATCAACAACATAAGTTTTTACATATACCATGTATACCAATAAGTTAATTACAAACAACATTAAGACTACTTAATTGTTGGACTTGGTGGATACACTCGTCATTCAACGTGCAAGTTTGACTGGGGGAATTACGAGCGCATTACTGCGGCGACCATCGTATATCCCGGATGGCGGGTTGACAGAGCTGCCTCCAACGGCGATGTTGATTTGGACTGTTCCCTTTGGAAGCTCCGACCAACGTCTGACCGCGGACATTTGAGTCGTGCCTGGCTTGCCGCAAGAGGTCGCCACCTATTGTTCACGCTATTGATTTTGGGATGTTTTATTTTGTATAGCGCATGTCCACAGAGCGGTTACAACACCTTACTTATGACTTCAATAAAAACTACAATATAAATATTAAATGCTTTACAAATTTAAACTAAATAAATGAAATAAAACATAAACATCAGTAAATTATATATGAACCAATTATCATTGTAAATAAAATACATACAGTGCTTATTAAGTTTTAACAGGAAAAATAGTATAATATGACTAAATTATAATAACAATATCTCAGCTACAATTTAGGCGGTGTAAATCGTGAGAAATAAATTACTTTTTAATGCCGTCTTGGATGATTTCGAGGCGGTGTTGAACGTCACAATGGTAGGAATGTCATTTTATACCGTTACAGTTGCGTTGACGAATGCACATTCAACTCGCAACGACAACACTGCTGCTCTCGGCTGAACGTAGATATCTGGCGCCGGTTTCATAAAGCCGCGTACCTTTACGAGCAATTATACGGTCTACTGATCGCAGCTAATAGCGACTATTCAGTGCAGCTTACAGCCAGTTTTGTTAGACCAATTTAGCATTCTCGTAAATAAATCGACGTAAAATTGATCTAATTAAGTCGCGGTGGGGAATCCCTGTATTTGTAGTGTCTCTAGAGACCCTTTATCACTTTAGCTGCCGCTTTGACATTCGTATAGCAAATGACAAGCTATGTCTATGACGAATGTAAAGGATATCCAGTGTAAACATTAAACATAATAAATTCAGAGTGAACGTGTCGGGAGCATCAACGAACATGGGTAGCATCACGTAAATATTTCAACTAGAGTAAAGTAACGCTTACTAAATACGTAGCCTAAGTGCAACCATGGAGCAGAGTCGTGAAACGCACCTAGCGTACCTTCACGACGTGTATGGCTTTCGCCGCCCACTACGACGTCGTAAGTAGGCTCTATGACACCGGCCCCTGGCTGTTTGTAGACTGTCGTAAGTGCCTGGATAAATTGCGGTGAGAGTTCATTATTCATCACTTCATGTGTGAGTTATGCTATGTTAGGCTATCCGTTGCCAGTGGCGTCGGCGCAGAACTGGTAGCGCACTGGCACGACGCACACGCCGAATTATTAGACCTGTCCAACAACCTATTAGGTCCTGAGATAGTGGACATCATATTCAATTACAGCCAGCATGTGGATCGATATACTGTGTTGCGTGTCATACCTTTGTCATGGATTTCGGTCATGTATTAGCAGTATGACAGCGTTCCATGGAGCCTCCACAGTATTGATTCCAGTCGACCGTTGATGAGTACGTATGTATTACAATATTAGCTTCACGGCTTTGGCGTCAATTCGTTTGATTAATTGCGACACTACCGTACCATATTCATGACTTAAGGTTTTTTTAATAGATGCACTAATTCAGATTAAACATAACACTGTTAAAAGGTCCGAATTATGTAGATAGGGAGATGTAGAAGCATTTTGTGTGACCTAAAGTCAAAATGTTTTTTATAATAACATACCGGGAGATTGACTTAACGGCAAACTACGAGTTTAGTTTCGTATGAAAGAACTGAATGGTTTTAATGTGGCTTGAAAGCAAAGAAACCAAAGAAACATGTTTGGTAAACATGTTAATACACTTAATACAAATGAAACAACTTAACATAGTACTATTATTCTTATATATATATATATATATATATATATATATATATATATATATATATATATATATATATATATATATATATATATATCATCATTATCATCATCATCGTGAAGCCATTGTGTCCCGTGGTTGTGCGAAGGCCTCAGCATGTTGCTTCTACATCTCCCTGTCTTGCGCTATCCTCTGCTAAATGGGACCCAGTAGTCGCCGAGTTCGTCTCTCCACCGTCTCGTTGGTCTTCATTTAGGTGATTTTCCTTTCATACGGTTTCCAAGTGGTCACATGCAGTGTCCACCGGTTATCTCGTGGACTCGTATATACCCTTTAGCTTGGAGCATATCAAAGCTGGTATGCGTGGAGTTCGATGTGTTAGTTTGCAACTAATACAATTGAACTTACCATTACCATTGCTAATGCACACAGTTCATAGAGGAGACCGGGGCTAGTTGTGACACATATAAGTTGAATCAGAGGGCTACGTATTCGGCAAGACGACAGCATGTTCATCAATATATTTGAGCATGCCTTATGTGATACCAAGTGAATCCGTTGACTCGCCAGTAACTTATGCCATTTTACATAAAAAGAGACACTATTCTAAAATGTCTCTATATCTTCAAGTTAAGTGTATGTGTATCCATAAATCATGATTGCTGCTTTTTTATTGATGGATGTAGTTACGAATATAGTGTTATAACTATTATATAAACCTTTAAACAAGATCTGAAGTACATGCTATGCAATCTCGTGTTTTATGAGCGAGGCGGTGCTGGGGCAAATTATAACATTCATCTCGGGCCAAATTGTAACACCGTCAGAACATGCCCCATAGTCTTTGTTTTCTATGTTACTTTCAAAATGACGAGGATTGCATCAGCGAAATGTGTTTCCTCAGTATAGGATAGGGAGATGTGGGCTTTTAAATGGGGTAACATATGATGTGTATTGAGGATAATAAAAATCCTAATAATTTGTTTTTGTATGTGTCACCTTTGTGAATCGAACTTCGACTATGTCTAATTGTCAACATATTCACAACAGCTGTTAAATCAGATCACTTTTTACATATGCGACTGTTTCCTTGCACAGTAACAAGTTATATTATACGCGTTATAGTAATTGAAACGATTATGTTGCTGCACACGCACACGCACACGCACACGCACACGCACACGCACACGCACACGCACACGCACACGCACACGCACACGCACACGCACACGCACACGCACACGCACACGCACACGCACACGCACACGCACACGCACACGCACACGCACACGCACACGCACACGCACACGCACACGCACGCACACGCACGCGCACACGCACGCACACGCACACGCACACGCACACGCACACGCACACGCACACGCACACGCACACGCACACGCACACGCACACGCACACGCACACGCACACGCACACGCACACGCACACGCACACGCACACGCCCCGCACACGCACACGCACCCCACACGCACACGCACACGCGCACACGCACACGCACACACACGCGCACGCACACGCACACGCGCACGCACGCACACACGCACACGCACACGCACGCACGCACCGCACACGCACACGCACAACACACGCACACACACACACACACAACACACATACACACAAACACATACACACATACACACACACACACATACACACAAACCCCATACACACATACACACATACACACATACACACATACACACACATACACACATACACACATACACACATACACACATACACACATACACACATACACACATACACACATACACACATACACACATACACACATACACACATACACACATACACACATACACACATACACACATACACACATACACACATACACACATACACACATACACACATACACACATACACACATACACACATACACACATACACACATACACACATACACACATACACACATACACACATACACACACATACACACATACACACATAAAACAACACACACGACACAACACACATACACACATACACACATACACACACACACACACACATACACACAACACACATACACACATACACACATACACACACCACCATACACACATACACACATACACACATACACACATACACACATACACACATACACACATACACACATACACACATACACACATACACACATACACACATACACACATACACACATACACACATACACACATACACACACACACACACCACACCACACACACACATACACACATACACACATACACACAACACACATACACACATACACACACACACAACACACAACACACATACACACATACACACATACACACATAAAACACAACACACAACACACAAAACACAAAACAACACACAAAACATACACACATACACACATACACACATACACACATACACACATACACACATACACACATAAAACACATACACACATACACACAACCACAACACACCCAAAACCAACACACAACACAACACAAAACAAACAACAACCCACCACCCCACACCACACCCACACACAACAAACACAACAAAAACAACCCCAAACCCCCCACCACGCCCCCCACCCACCCACCCAAA